>JAOXOE010027250.1:0-18929 GCA_028565055.1 Phoeniculus purpureus
ATACCGGGCGGGGGGAGCGTGGGCGCAGGGGGGCGGCGGGGCGCGGGCGTTGTGGGAGGTGGCGAAGGCTGCTTCCTCCTCCTCCATCGCCGTCTCTTCCTGACGGCTCGGCCTGCGTGGATGTGAAGTTATCCGTCGAGGCGGGCCGTGTGCGCGCAGATGTGCGTGGAGCTGCGCGGCTCCCGCGCAGAGTGGCTCTGTGATTCCCGCTCGAGGTCGGAGGTCCGCGGGAGCCGCCAGCTTCGGCCACATAAACAAATGAGTTGGGATTAAGCCCGCGATGTGCCCTGCAGTACAGAGCGAGCTCTTATTTACCGGGGCAGTGCCTGATTTAAATGGCTCATGTGCACCTCTCCGGGCTGATGAAATGCGGGTGCGTGCATGTGCTGGCGTTTGGGGTTTGGCTTTTGGCTTTTTTTCCTCCTTTTTTTATTTGGTCTTATTCCCTTCTTCCCTGGCCACAGAGCACGGTGTGCGTGGATATATGGTATATCCGATACAGGGTATTCCTGGTAACAGAGTACTGTGGAGGAAAGCTCAAAGCCTAGGTGCAGTTACGCATCCTTCACAACCCCCGAGGCTGGGCATGGCCTTGGAATAGGTACACTTCTGTTTACATGCTTGCACACCAAACCCAAACACTCAGTGTAAATATTATTCGGAAAGGGACAACATTATTTATATGTTTAAGTTTATATTTACACTTAACTTCTTATGCCCTGCCCCATCTTTTGTTTTTCCCCCCCTCCAAATCAAATTGTAGCTCTTCAGATGTTGCAGGAAACACAAGTACAAGCACAGTAAGAATTTTTAAGACAATTCTCGGGATTTCTCTTTTACTGTCTAGTATCTGGAGTATTTACTGCTTGCTTAAGTGGTGAGTCTGTTACATCACAGTAAGAGGAGTCCTTAGAGGCCTGAAACTGCTGTGTTATGCTTCAGTAGAAACAATAAATGACCATCCCATTGGGAAGACTCTTCGTGTTTACGGGATACCTAATCTTTTTTGCTTTTTTGTTTGCTTGTTTTGTAAATCTGCCGTGCTCTTAACACATGACTAAGTGTCCTGATCTTTGCTTTGGCAGAGCTTCCTTTGGCTTAAGTCGATCTTCATCTTGAGTAGGAATTATCTCTATTTACAGAACCCTCGATGGTTTCAGCGCTTTCTTCTTAGCGTTTCTCGAAGTGTAAGGTCTGAAACACCTTAAAGCACCATTTCTGAGAAAACTTGGGTGTGTGTATCGTTAGGTACTTTTATAATGCAACTAAACCAGAAATCAACTTTGCTAAACTGAGTTAAAGCACTGAACAAAGAGAGCAGGACATGTGTGCTGCGTAGGTGTCCCTCTCGCCTGGTAACTGTTGCCTCATAATGTCAGTGTTGCACTGGAGAAAGGAAGATTTGTTAAACTGGTTCAGGCCTTTATTAAATATTGAGATGCTGTCAAGGTCTTAAAATAGCATCTGAAAAGAGTGGTACACAGTAAACTGATTCCTCTGTGGGGTTGTTCTCTGCTGTATCACAGGTACTTTACACTGCCTTTGTGTAGACTGTAAGGAACTAGGGTAAGAAAACTATTGTTAGTAGTAATAATAATAGAGATAGGAAAGAAGCAATAATCTTTTCCTGTAGGACATGATTTGTACCTTCTTGAGATGAATAGCTCTAACAGGCTGGAATGCTCAATGGTTAAGGAATAGCTACAAAATGAAAAGGCACCTTGTAAGCACTTGTGCTGGTAGCTGGAGGGTCTTGGCATTTTTGAGGGGAGCTCAGGTATTCTGATGTTGGTGAGGTATAACATATGAAAATAACTTCATGTTCTATTCTACCTTTGAAAAATAGACTTGGCAAGGAAACCTTAACATATCATGTAGGCTCTGGATTAAACTCACTTCCAGTAGCGGACCTGGGTTGTTTTTGTTTCTTTAGATTGCTTTTGGTTTGTGTGCTTCAGGTTTGTTTGGGTTTTGTTTTAGGTTTGTTTTTTTTTTTAAACCTCTCCGTTTGCTGGTGCATGACAGGAGATGTCTCTTTCTAACAAGAGCTCTGGGCTGGCTGGTGAAAATCCTGGCTTGGCACCATTATGTAACAGGGAGGTTACGGTCTGAGCAGTTTCATCCTCAAACTGAGAGGCAGCTCAGGGGAAGCAAATCAACTCCAGTTGATGGTGTTCTGTTGAGCTAAAGGAAGAGTGTGTGAATCTAGAGGACGCAGTTACAGTTTGATAAGAACTTCCTCGGTTTACTCTTGTGCTCACCTGAAGATGGTACGTGTGTTGTGACGCAGATTAGACAATCACCTTTACTTGCTGGATTTTGTGGTCCTGTAGAGGTGCAACGCTTTGGTCTGTTGACTGCAAATATGATAACCTGTACATTCAGGTACTTCAGAAGTTTGTGGGATCCAGGCTCAGGGCAAATGCTGACTCAAAGTACTTCTGAATTGAAATTCTTTGGGTTTTTTTTTTTTGTTAGAGTTACCACGCAGCCTTTACCTGGTCAGAGCTGTCTTTAAGTTCTTGTCTTCCTTCAGGACTGAGGATGTTGCTCTTTATCCACACTGCTTTTAATTCTTGAGATTTGCCTGCCAGAGTGTGGGCTTGGTCATTCTGGTGAAGGTAGGAATTACCTGTCCAGAAAAAACTGGACTGAGGATACTAGCTCATTCCTCATGGGTCACGTAACAGCTGTCTGATGTCAACAGCTTTTGGTCACTACTGACATAGCAAGATTTGAACCCCACTGATCTGGAGGGAAAAGATGTGTATCGTGTTACTTGGCCTCCTCAAAACATTCAGTGTTGCATTACTGCCATCTAGAAATACTGCTCTAAAGCAGAGTGATCTTGAGTCAAAACTTCAAAAGTGAGCAAAGAAACAAAGTCAGTACTTGTTAGTAATCTGGCTGTTAGCTGGGTACAGTGATTGTTGTGATTCTTCTGAGCGGATCAGATGGTTATGTGCTTTGAGTGGATTGCGGGTTTTTTCAGTCTTGTTTGTTTTTTTTTTTTTGAATGAAAGCAGAGTTTGAACGCATTCCTTCCTCCTTCCATCCTAGCTGTTCACATGGGCTGTTGCTAGTTTGTGAACCTGGGTGTTGGCAGGCTCCTTACCTCATGTGAGTTGCATGCAGAGGTGTACACAGTTACATCAACGATTGACAACACCCCAAGAAAGCTAGAGACACCGGCCTCAGCTGTCTCTGAATTTCAAACTGTGTAATTGTTAATGGTCTTCTAATGTTCAGGCTGTGGGTTGTTTGTAATGTAAGATGAATGCCAGCTCCCGATCGTTACGTTAGCCATCAGCATTAATTTCAGATTTGTGAAAGGTAGGATTGCTGTCAATAGTGCGAATTAGCAATGAAGTTTAGAGTTTCCATTAGTCCAGGGAGACTTGTGCGTACTTGCCAAAGGCTGGAGTCCAGCATCGGTGTGTTGCAGAAGCCTGCCGTTGTCTCTCTGTGAATCTAGTGCAGTTTTTATCCTGTAATGCTGGGTTGCCCTTCAGTGTTTTTTGAGTATTTGTCATTGTGACTTGAAGGTCAGTGATGTGGTGAACTTATTAGGTATTTAGGTGTTAATCTGAGTGCTAGGAAATGTATGATAAGGATCACCAGTGTTGGCTAGTTACAGATGATTAGTGGTTATCTGCTCCTCTTCTGAGGGTACTGAAGATTCATTACCAGTCTGATTCTCTTGAGGGAAAGGAAGGAGTTGCTTTGTAGCTGTTCCTGTTGGCACGGGAAAGCTGACTCTATTTTCCTTTGAATTAATTTATCTTCATAGTACTTGGGAGGGTACTCGCTTGCTTTGAGGAAGATGACATGTGAATGTAAGGAGTGTTTTTAACCAGAGGATCCACCTTCAGGTGTGTCAGAAATGGGGCACTGGTACAGTTGAGGATGGTCTCTCCTCCATCCACTTTTACCACCATTCTGTCAGCTGGATGCAGTCTGTGTGATCAACACTTCGTAAACCTGTATGTGTGACTGGTATATGACACTTGCGAAGGACTGTGAGTGTAGTAGTGAGAAACCGAAACAAAATCAATGTACAGTGCCTGACAGTTATGCTTGTGTAACAAAGCTGGTGATTTATTCTGATTTGTGAACTCACTTAGTCATTAAGATAGTTCTGTAAACAAGCCCTTTAGCAAAGCAAGTCTTTGCTGTGTAGGCAGAGGGGGAAAATTGTGCTCGTGCTGAAGGGTGCCGTTCCTGTGCAGCTATTGCTACACTACATAGGTGGGAGGCTGTCTTCATGCTCTGTGTTCTGCAAGTGGCTTGCTGAGCGTGCTGAGTCTCAGGACTGGTATGAGGTGAGGGGCAAAATTGCCTTGAGTTTGTGTTCACAAGTCCCCATTGGCTGAAGCCGTTTTGTTACCTGCTCTTTCTGGCTTAGCCTAGTTGGTACTTCTGTTATGACTGGTGGTGATGAGAAATTTGAAAGAGGAGCTCATGCTGGCTGTTATCAGCATTTAACTTAATTGGAAAGTATGAGCCAGTTGAGGTCATTTTCCATAGGGGGATATTGCAGAGAACAGTTGTTTCCTCTTTGCTATCCATTCCCATATTAAATGGTGTGTACTTCCTCACATATTTTGCTTAGAGATGATAGATGCTGCATGGTTATGTTTGCTTTTCTGTGCAGGTTGTGGCAGGAAGATCAAAAGCAAAGTGCATTTACCTTTGATTACATAAGTTGGTATATTTATTATTTATTTTTTGTAGTTCCATAACTTCCTTCCCAACTGATATCTTGTAAAGGGATTTCCCATTAAAAGTAATTTAGGGTAATGTTAATAAGTACCCGTAGCTTGGATACTCCAAACTCATAATTTTTTCCTTTTGTCTTCTCTAGTTTGCTGAATGGCTCCTACTTAAGGTACAAAAGCAGGACTAAGCATAATTCATATTTGGGAAGAAGAGACTGAGGGGGGACCTTATCACTCTCTGTAACTACCTGAAGGAAGTTGTAGACAGATGGAGCTGAGGCTCTTCTCCCAGGCAGTTAGTGACAGGATGAGAGGGCAGGGTCTAAAGCTGCAGGGGAGGGGGTTAGGTTGGATGTTGGGAAGCCCTTCCTCACAGACGGGGTGATCAGGCACTGGAATGGACTGCCCAGGGAGGTGGTGGAGTCCCCATCCCTGCAGGTATTTAAGGACAGACTGGACATGGCACTTAGTGGCTTGGTCTAGCTGATGTAGTGATGTTAAGTCATAGGCTGGGCTTGATGGTCTCAGAGGTCTTTTCCAGCCTCAATAATTCTGTTACTTGTTTGGCTTCCCAGTAATGTTGAAGCAGCATGTAGTGGGCTATAGTTCCCTTTTATAATAGCTTTAAAGAATGTGGAGAATACTAGTTCTGTAGGAGTATTTTAAGGCAGAACAATACCACTTAACACATTTCTTAAGTGTGCCATAAAAGAAGCCACAAGTTTCTGAAGTAAAAGCCACTTCAAATCATCTTTGTGCAAAGGTGCTGCCTTATATTCTTCTCCATGTGGTTTCATGAGTCAAATGCAAGTTACAGTTGCATAATGGTTCTTCAGCTGAACGCTTAAATAATTTCCTGTTCTGATAATCGGTCACTTACCTTGACTTCCCTCATAAGAGACCATTTTATGGCTACTCAATCAATAATGGTGGAAAGTACCATCCCAGTTCTGAAAAGTAGTATAGCCTCTGTGCAGCCTAGTTCGCATAACTGTGCAGTTCACGGAGTGATCTGCTGTTCAAGTTGTGGATTTGGATGTATTATTGCTGGAGGTTGTATCCCAGATATGTTCTTGTTGTTTTCCTTCAATTATTGAACAAAGAAAAACAGAAAAGGTGGAGAAGCAGGGAGGCAGTAAGTGCTATAATAGTAAATTTTTGTGTCAAAGATAAAAAATCTGAACTTCTTATTCCTAGCTTACTTACTCTTCCGCCAGAAAGCTGTTGCTGCTGAAATAGCACCCCCAGAGTAGTACCTTGAGAGTCATTTATGTGCATTTTAAACTGGCTCTGATATCTAGATTTGTAAGTGAGGTTAGGCATGTTCACACTGGTGTGACAACACTGCTGTATGAGGACAGCATGACAGTCTTATTTCAGATAGTGTTGGCATCATAATTCCAACTAAGACCATTGATGTGTGGATCTGGAGAGGGGAAGGAGTGGAGAGGCACCAGATATGAAAAATGTTTGGTTTAGTTAGAAGTTGATTCCTAGCTGTCTGAGAGCTCTGTGTGGTTAAGGTGTAGATGATTTTCTTTCCTTCTAGGGTGACTTCATGGCATTTTGGAACATGTTTAGTTTGAGGATTGTCTGCCACTTAAACTTCTTTCTGCTTAGAAACAAGGCTATGCTGTTCTGTTCTGGACTTCTGTTACAGCTTCCTTTTGGTTTGTTGTTGGGGTTTTTTTTTGTTAGTACTTTCTTCTGCTTGTGTTTTAATATGCCCTTTCTTCTCCTGTTTATTTGTTTTGTCCTCTTCTGCACACTGTTCTCGTCTTATTGATCTCATGCTTACTGCTAAGCATGCTGAGCAGCCTGGGCGCTGCCTGGTGCTTGCAATTTGGGTGCACGTATCTAATACAAGGGGGTCACTGGGCGTGGGGGCTTTCCTTTGATGCAACTGTAGGCGCCTTGGGAAGCACGAGAATAGGGGAAGTATATTCTGCCTCTTCTTCAGGCTTCTGTTGTAATTCTGCAGCCAGCTGCTGACTCTGTAGTGGTTTTTTTTTTTTTCAGTGAATAGCTCTGCTATTCGTGTGCTGCCCAAGCTCTTCCCGAGTTGTTACAGAACGATGTCTATATTTTGCAGTTCAGCTGCTGCTTGGACCTTGCTTAGCCATAATGTTCAAAACTCACAGTTTGACTCAATTTTTGCTCGTGTAGTTGCAAAAAGCTCTGCGGACTAGCATAGCCTGTGGTGTTTTTTGGTTGACTTGAGAATAGATGTGATATAAGCACTCGGGCTTCGCTGTCTTTGCAAGCAGACACAGAAGTTAGCTCGCAGTGGAGGGTAAGACATGGTGAAGCTGGTAATACCTGAAAAAAACTGAAGCTCACCACAGATCGACTGCACTTCAAGATCCCCACCTTAAACTCTAAGCATAAGAGATGCAGAACCTAGTCTACCTAGAAACTGTACAGAATTTTTGTGATGAAGAAAGGAAAAACTTTAGCAAGGGATGGTTTCATTAAGCCTTCCAGTATTAATAGCTATTTCTCCATCTTTCAGATGGGCACATATGGCTTAATAAAAGAATTGAGGTCTGATGAATTACAGAGCTTTCAAAATTGGGATTAAATTTGTACCAACGGAGACCAGTATCGGTATAACAACGCTGGTGTTCTACACCACATCCTTTTCCTCCATCCCAACTTTGAGGCATGCAGCTCAGACTGGTGTGCAGCAAAGTCTTTCCTTCAGTCATCTTGACTGCTCCAGAATATAGAAACGGTGGAGTGAGCAAATGAAAAGAAAGAGGTACAACCGACCTGCTCAGCAGCAAGTTCTGCCATAGTGTTGGCTCTGATTCTTGCTAATCACACAGAAGTAGCGAGCCTGCACAGCGTCGCGACAAAAAAAGGAAGTGCACTTTGAACTTCTGATTGGAATGGGGAAAATAACACGTGTTAATAATGGGTTAGGCAGATGTGATGCTGCAGCTAGTCTTTAACACTCACTCTGGGCATTGTTCAAAAGGCTTAATTAATAGAATCCAAACTACAGGTTTTTGGCCTAATTGGCTGTGTGATTAGATTTTAATTTTTAATTTAAGCTTTTGTGAGTGTCTTTGAAAGTAGGTTGTGTGACTTTTTTTAATTTCTGTGGGGTTTGGATTTTTTTTACTTGCTGGTAGTGACAACTCCATAATTGTGTGGCCACATAAAGCAAAGTTCCCGGTGGTGTTTGTGTTTTGAAGTAATGGTCAGTTGGAAAGAAATTCCTGCAGTCTGAATTGGTGGCCTTAAGTGAGAAAAAGCAGCTGAACTTCCAACACATTTTCTGTTTATTGCTTGGTTACTAGTAAATGTTTAACAGATATTCTCTTTCTGCCTTGGAATAGGGATGGTTCATTTTTGTCTGTTGCTGTGACTGTATTTTTACTTGTTACAGAGTCACAGAATCACAGAACTGTTGAGGCTGGAAAAGACCTCTAAGATCATCAAGCCCAGCCCATGACCTAACATCGTCACTATAAGCTAGACCATGGCACTACGTACCACATCCAGTCTGTCCTTGAACACCTCCGGGGATGGGGACTCCACCACTGCCCTGGACAGTCCATTCCAGTGTCTGATCAGCCTTTCTGTGAGGAAGGGCTTTCTAATGTCCAACCTCACTGTCCCCTAGAGCAGCTTCAGGCCCTGCCTTCTTGTTCTGTCACTAGTTGCCTAGCAGAAGGCACCTGACTACAACTGACTAGTACTTCATGTCAGGGAGTTGTAGAGGGGGAAAAGGTCCCCCCTCAGTCTCCTCCAGGCTAAACAACTCCAGCTTCCTCAGACTCTCCTCATCAGACTTTCCTACCAGTCCCTTCCCCAGCCTCATTGCTCCTTTGGACCCACTCCAGCCCCTCAACCTCTTTCTTGAAGTGGGGGTCCTACCTAGAACTGCCCCAGTACTCCAGATGAGTCCCCCACCAGTGCCCAGTACAGATGGAGAATTTTGTCCCTTGTCCTGCTGGCCGCACTATTGCTGATACAAGACAGGATGCTATTTGCCTTGTGGGCCACCTGGGCACACTGCTCACTCCTGTTCAGCTTGTCAGCTGGTACTCCCAGGTGTGCAAGAGAGGAATGAGTGATAGTCTCACTGCAGCGTTCTAGCTCAGGTGAGCTGTCAGGAGTGCCATCCTTCTGGGGATGTTTGTCTTCTCCAGGCTAAACAACCCTCAGTGTCTCTTCCCAGATTGGTTTCTATAAAAAAAAGGTGTACGATGTGTATGATTAGGTGTAGTATTTATGAAGTATTTTTCTGTCTTGAAGTGAAGAAGCTGGTGAGATGAATGCTGGTTTCCTTCATAAATTAGCTATTTCCTTGGTAACTGGGGGGGGGGGGGCGCGAAATAAGGCTGTGCAGGCGCTTGTGACTTCTTTCTAGTCTCTAGTTCTGTGTGGCTGATTTTGGAGGGGAAGGCATGTGGCAAGAGAGAAACACATACTCATGTGTTTTCTCTAGAAATGACAAGAAAGTACTTGAAATAGTATGTTCTGGGTTCTGTGGAGATTTTATGTGGGAATAAATGCTTTCCTGTAGCTTTTTCTCCATCTGTTAAAGAATAATAATACAGTAGAGTTGTATCTGGAAATTCTTTCTACATCTCCATATGTGGGCTTTTTTCTACTTTAACCTCTTCTTTGCATCTGTGTATTTGAATTCTTATGACAACAATCTGATTTGGTTCATCTATAGTATGGTTAATAAAACAATTGAAAGCTTCTAGGTGGGGAAAAGACAACCCCTGTTGTTGGCTCTAGAGAAAAGGTGTTTCAGCATCCACTTTGGACTTGAGATAGTTTTACTCTTTTTCAACATGGAATTTGGGATTTTTTGGCTGAATTGGTCTTTTCTTAGCGGAAAAGACAACCGTAGTAATTAAATAGCTTTTCTGTACAGTCTTTTATTAAAATGCAGTTTAACAAAAAACAACCCATGGACAGAAATAAAAAAAAAATCCGAATTTAAATAATATTTTAGTCCTTTTTTCCATGGCATTTGCCAAGTTTCAGTTTGATGTAGATTACAATGGTCACACTGTGTAACGATCTTTGAAACGGTGCAACTGGCTATTAGCTGCAGTGACACCAACAGCTGTAGTGTTTTATGATAACAGCTGGGAACAATCTAGTTCTCTTCAATAACTTTATTTTATTGCTCCTTTCATGCCATTTTTAAAATAAGAAAGCGAGATTATTGTATTTGTTCTCTATTTTACACCAGAGATTTCTTCATAGGCAGTGGTGGCAATTAGGTATCAAAATACGGTGCTGCTGTTTGTGACTTGGAACACTTCCCTCTGCAGGACCTGTTTCAAAACCTGCTGAAATCTGCAGGAGGTGGAGTCTTTTCATTAACTTGAGTCAGCTATGAATCAAGTCATCGTCTTAGGACTTGCAATGTTGGCCTTGCTTTTCAGTGCATGACTTCTCTTTGATTTAAACTGCTTTGTTGTATCTGATCTTAGAGCAGGACACCATTAGCTCTTATTTTCTGACGCTGAGCAACTGCTCTTCTACGTCGCAATGCTTTTATTTAGCCAGCGCAAGGGGACTTGTCTGTAGGTGGCTTGTAGTATTTCCCAAGAAGTACTTTGCTGCCGTTGTGTCTTCACAAATGTCTAGTACAAATGTTTTCTGTGTATGTATGTTCATTTTTCACAGTTGTTCTTCTGACCATAAACCTTTCTCATTATAGATTGTGGGGGGGTTTTGTGTGTGGGGGGGAAAAAATGCAATGAAATTTTTCAGTAATGAAAACACTTGGGTTGCCTTGAATAAAATCTATCAAACTGGCTTAATAGAATAAGTATTAATATTAAAATCAGACTGGTAGTACTAACGATGCACATAAGTCTGCGCAGGAGCATTGGTTTCTGCCCTGAGAGACCTGCTGCTTGGCGTCACCCAAGCGCTGTGTCTGTGGTTTCTAGAGAGGAGCTCAGTGGCATAGTAAGGTGTGTTGGGTGCACAGCTGGGGAGTTGGTGAAGAAACGCACAGTGGCCCAAGAGTGTGTGTTGGAACTAACAAGCTGGTTTAGGAGTGCTTTGCCTAGTGGGTTATATTGACTTAGGTGGATATTTGAAGGGATGGGAGCTCTGTGGTAGCTACTAGGGGGTAGTAGAGAACAAGCAGAGAAGTAGTAAAGGCAAATGATGAAATCTTTAGTTACTTATGTTATCTGTGTATAACCCTAAGCTTGGTTTAGGCTATCAGAGAATTATCTTTCTGCATCTTTTCAAAGAAAAGTTTCCTGAGATAAAGCGGTCTGTAGTTCCTGTTAGCAGTAACAACTTTTAAGCTGTTTGTCCTTAATCAGTAACAGGAAAGGAGATATGACTTGAGCATACTATCTTTTGAGCATATTGAAATGAGGTTATTTTTGGTAGAGGTAGGAGTGAGCTCTAAAAACTGTATTTGTACTACAAAAGGGAATGAACCTGCCTTCATTTCGTTTGAGAGATTAGTTTTAGATTCTAGGATGCTGATTACATTAGCAGGTATCTTTTCTTCCTTCTATCATTTAACCTTCTGCGTGTCACTCTGCTTTTATGAGTGATGTGGCAATGTCCTTTTCTCAGTTGCTCACAACTAACAGTATGAGCCCTGACAACTTCACAGAAATGCTGAATGGTTGAGACTGGAAGGGACCTCTGGAGGTCATCTGCTCTGTTCCAAGTTCTCTTAGTCTTTCATCATAGGAGAGATCCTTCAGTCCTTTAAATCATCTTACTGGCCCTTTGCTGGTCTCTGCAGTGGCTCCATATCTCACCATTTTGGTGTGAAATCTAAATGTAAATAAAAGTTAGTTTAAACATGGGGAGTAGCACGGTCTCATCCTTTTTAACAAGGTACTGCTGCTTCCCTGGAGCTCTGAATCTCAGGTGACACCTACCTCACATGTAAATACTGCCTGTTTACCACACAGAGGATGAGGGGTATCACTGTCATTCACAAAAGTCTTCAATGTTGGTGACGTTTTGGACAGTATTAACCATCTTTTATCCTGTTGCGACAGGCAATACTTCTTCCATGTTAGGAAAGACTAAGAGAGCTGGAGAGTTGTTCAGCCAGGAGAAGACAAGGCTCAGTAGGATCACCCACATGTTTAAATACCTGAAGAGGGGGAGCCAGCCAGGCTTTTCTTGGTAGTGCCCAGTGAGAGGGCAAGAGGTAATGGACACCAGCTGCCTGTTCCCACAGTAAGTGGATTTTCTGGTTTTCAAACACTGGCATAGATTGCTTGGGGAAGTTGTGGAGTCTCCATCCTTTGAGACATTCAAAAGCTGTCTGAATGGGCAGATGGCTCCAGGTGGCTCTGCTTGAACAGGGATTTTGGACCTCCAGAGGTTCCCTTTCAACCTCAATCATTCTGTCATCATCTTGTACTGGACTCTCTTAAATAGATAATTAAAATGCTGTTTATCAACTCATAGACCTTTTGACCAAACATGAAATACAGAAGTCTCACTTCAAAAGTGCAAGGTGATGTGTGCTAATGAGGTATTCTCCCAATGCTTTAGGTAGATATGAGATCCAGTGATTTTGAAACAGCAGCCAGACATGTTGTGTAGTTGTATGTAGCTGGTAGTGTTACAGGAAAGGCATTTGCACAGGTAAGTCTTGGCCGTGTCGCAGGATCTCCTGAGCCTGTGTTGCTCTGAAGCTAGGTATGCCTGCAGAGCAGGGGCAGAGAGTATGCTCCTTGCACTTTGGGCAACTGTAAGAAAAATGGGAAAAAGCTTTTATATGAATCTCCTGTAGTTGTCACCAGTGCTTCCAACATTACCATTGGAAAGGTCCACGTTGTAACCACTTGAAGGAAGTGATAATCTTGTACTAGTCATTGGTTGCTCAGATTCTTCCATAGTGGCACAGTGATTAAAACTGAAGGTGGTGGTAATTGTTTCAGCTGTGATACTCTCAGGCATATTTTTTTCCTCTGCTGCTTTCTCAAGCTTTGTTATTGTCCTTTGAAGAGGTGCATTGCCCTATAAAGCTTACTGGGGAATGACCTAAATATTTAGTGTATAAAAGTAAAATAAAATCTGTGATAAGAGGATCACTTGATGTGGGTGACCGAGTGAAAATAAGCATTTGGAAGAGTTTGCGTGTGACAGGAGTAAGCTGACTGCTGCTGAAAATTGAGTAGAGCTACCACACGAGAAGTTTTGAGCAAGTTCTCTAGGTTGGATCACCTTCATAGGTAATTAATCTGGATAATAGGGATAATTTATTTTAGTGAAAATGCAGCTTTTTGGGTTGCTCAAATGACAGATACATTCAAGGAAAATGATAGACAGATACTGTAATCTAAAGTGTGAATTGCCTGGGTGCTCGCATAGCTCATACTGTGTGATAAAATCCTGGGGCAAAATACCTCCCTAAGAAAGAAGTTTAAATGCACTCGGTGTCTTTGGAACGTTCTGAGCAACAACTGGGAAGAGGACTTGCTAGTGCAGCTACTAAGTCTTTGGTCTGTTTGTCTGTATTTAGAAAAGTGTATGTGAAAAGATCCCTTGTTCTGAAGAACATGGTGGAAAAAGGCAAGTAGGGCATTGGAGAGTTGCCTTAAAGATATTTAAAAACCAAATGGAATGAAAAAGGTTGAAAATAGATATCATGACCTGGAAGGATGTTGCTGGCATGTAAACACACCAAAGGACCTGAAGAGTGCTTTGAATAGATGGAAATGAAGAGCAAATGAGAGAGCCTAACAACCTGCAGGTGCTGTTAATAGCATATGCTCACCTAGCACCAGCATGAGTGGCTGTTGCTGGAATATCTCTTCTAGCTGTGCTGCAGGGCACTTCTTGCTAAGATGGTTTTGACATCATCTCCTGCTCAGCTACTGGCCGTGCAAAGAGAAAGCTTTTCAGCGCAGTGGGCACCTGTCATAGTCACAAATAAGTCACCAGAGGAAATTGTTTCTAAGGATTGTGTTAATCAAAGACTTCTTCGGCATGACCATGTAGGAAAAGGTCCAGCTATTAAAATAAGTATTTATGAGGAAGATACATGGTACTGGAATTTGTTGAGAATGTACTGTATCCTGATGCTCTGACACGTCAGACCAGATGAAAAGGTGACTTGAGTTAGTCTGATGTTTTATCTGAACCTGTGATGCAAGCAGCTTCTTAAAGGCAGCAAACATTAACTAATTACCATTCAGGGAAAAATTTTAGAAGCTTAAGTGTTAATACACTAAAACTGACAAAACTACATTCTGGTTCTATCATGCTTTCTGGAAAACAAACGCCTGTGTGGGGTCAGTGGGTTCTGCCCATGCCTTGATGCAAGGCCAGAATTTTAACTGCCTCCCTAAAGGTTTAGCAGAAACACTTTTGGCTTCAAAAAATGTATGTTCTTATCGCTCTTCAAAGATAACTGCTGGCCTTAATAATACTTTTTCTAGTGTATAGAGCAGCTGGGTGAACTTGAAGTGGGTGAGATCAGATGGCCTGTCAAGTTAGAGAATGCTACAAAATCCTGACAACTGTATTTTATCTACAGAGTGAATTGCCTTTGCCTGAGTTTGTGTTAATCCAGTAGTGTAGATAGTTTTGGTGAAAATCATTCCTTTCAGAGTTGTTTCCTCCCTCCACCAGTCTTTTAGGAAAGCAGCCTGTTTTGGAGCACCACAGAGGATTTATCAACAGTAGTTGAGGTATTTGCTACTCAGCTGTAAATACTGGGCATGTCAGTGGTTTGTTTCTGCTAGAGCAGCATCCCCAGCCTGTGTGTATGTAGTTGCTCCTGGTTCATCGGTGTCGCTGTAGGAGGGGCACTGTGCCAACCAGAGACATGGATAAAGGAAAAGTGAATGTTGAAGTACCTGAAACCTCACCAATTCCCTTTGCAGCCTTTAGCCTCCTGTTTAGATGGGGAAATAACTGTGGGTGTTTGCGTGGATGGGTAGGTCTTGCAGAGACAGTAGTGCTAATATTTTGTGCTGTTTGATGCTTCTGAAATCATTTTGCCTTCTGTCACCTCAGAGAAGTCTTAGGTCCCAGGTTACAAAATCTTACTAAAAATGCATGAATTTGTTCTTGAGTTAACCTGCCCAAAAAGTTGATTCTTTAAAAGAAACCCAACAAAACCAATAAAAATATTAAACATCTTATAAAAATACGTGCTTTTACACATGACTTTTCTCTTCCTTATACGCACATGCGGACTCTTCATGAGAAGAACGCAATGTTTTCTTGCTTTGGTGACCTGTATTGATATGTTCTGTGCTACTTCTATACCAAGAAAACTGAGATGACTGGAATGCATCTTCTGTAACCAGGGTAACTTGAAATGCTTGCAATACTCTGATGCTGTAAAATTTCTGATGTACGCACTGTACATACCTTATCTATCCTGGCCATTTAACTGTGTGTCCTGATTTGTCTCTTATTCTTGTTTTGTTGTTTAAACAAGTGTTTGGCAAGAATGAGTGAAATAGACACTTCTTTATCTCTCATCTGAAACATCCTAGTGAAATAAGCAGGGGGAAGGAGCAACAATGCTAACTTTGAAGCTTTTCACAGAACAAGACTAAACCCTCAAGCATCTCAGAAGCTGTCAAATTTTGTATCAGGGGGTTTAGAGAGAGAGACTCAAGAGATTCAAATATTTTCATGGATCCAGTGAATGGAATCTTGGAAAGGATTTGCTGTAAAGGCCTCTGTCTTTGGAAGGCCATCTCAATGGCTGGGAGCAACCTATGAATAACAATAAGAGCCATAAGTGGTTGTGAGATGTGGTTGTGAGATGTGGAGGAGTTTTAGAGCAGGACTTGTCCATCTGATACCTCTTCTGTTGTTTGCTAGAGCTGTGAATAGTTGGTGTCATCCGTGGTTCAAAAAGCCAGTGCTTTGTCAAAACAACTTCTTGCTTCCGACCCTGATAGTCAGCTCAATTGGAAATAATAAAGCAGCCCTAAAATAAAAAAGCAAAATAAATAAATAATAAAGCAGCGTGTTATTTCCTATCTGATGGGAAAAGTTCACAGAAAACCTTCTAAACCCTAACTACAAACTCATTTAATTGAATCTCATATTTTTAAACTGGGCATATCTTGGATTGAGTCCAGAGCATAAAGCTGGGGAGGATTTGGTGGCAATAATAGATGATGTTCTCCTGTAACTGGATTGTCAGACATCTGTTTCCTGCCCAGGAGGAGGCAGAGAAGCTTCCCTCTTGGATTGTTCCTTGCTGTGGAATCTCGTAGAATCTTTTATGCTGTAGCCTAGAACTCCAAAATGAGGTTTCACTCCTTTGGCACAAGGGAGGTACCCATGGCAGAAAGGATTCTGCTTTACTGATGGGCTGAAATTGTGGAATAGGTCCCTCTTTTTCCACCAGGATAGTGAGTGGTCCTAGATTTTATGCTCTGTGCTTCTGTGTAAGATGTAGGACCACCCTTCATCCCACTGGATGTTGTTGTTATTGTGTTTATCTTTGACCTTTTCTTTTCTCATGCACTCTATTGTCTGTTTAAAGTCTGAGTTGTGTAACTGCTACCGAAGTGAAGCTCTGGTTTGTTGGTTTTTATTTTGCTTGCCTTGCTCTCCACACAAAGGCAAAGAGTTCAGACCTCATGTTGCAGATGTTGACTTTAATTCGGTTCAGGTTTTCTGGCAAGACAGACAATGTGAGAACAAGAAGTGAAGAGAAAACAAATACTGATAGCAACAAGTCATGCCCACATATGTGGCCATGTAGCTTTGGTCTTCCTTCAGGGCTGAGGGTTTCTCTGTGCCTGCCTGACTCACCTTGCCTGCACTGCTGGGCTGTGCAGTCTGTTTTTCCCCTAACAAGTTTTAACTTGTAAGGGGTCCAGTTGGCCTTTTTTTCACCTCTGTCTGGAGACTTTCTGCTTTGCAGGCTTTTCAGTCCAGTCTCCCCTTCCCCCACGCACACCCAAATGTCATCTCTTGTGTGCTGATATATATAAACTACCTCAAGGTTTTCTTAAAGAATAGTGGAAGCAAGCCCACTAGTTCTCCCAGGAGAGAAGTGCAGTGAGGTCAGTAGTATTCCTTCTGCTTCCCTTTTGGTTTTGTTCACTCCTATGCCTTGTAAAACAGCCAGGAAGATTTGTCACGAATTACTTTAATTTCCTTTTGTGCAGAATATAATCCAACATGGTCTTTTATTTATCTTACAATAAACCTACTAGAAATGGTTTGGTCAGGTTTTTTTTTAATAAACCTTAAAATAAAATACAGAACCTCCCCCCAAAAAACCCAGAATCCACCTGTGTGTTAGAAACGTATCTTGAGCATAACTTCATTCAGACTGTTTCATCATTCATCTCTCTTTTGTTGGATCCCCATGTGGTTACTGGTTATTGACCCATGAGATGCCTAACTATGGCTTACAGTGCCTGTACAGCCTTTGGTTATTTAGACATGTGCTTAAACAACCCTGTAGTGCACACTGACATTGAAATTACACTTGCAAATGTTCACATCTGTCTGTGGACCATTACTCAGGTTTTCAAGTGTTGGAGAGTTTTACTGAGGGGACATGTCATGACACTAGCAAACTTGTTGCAGGGAGGTGTAATTTGCAGAAAGGGTGGACAGCAGGGACAATATTTTGTTCTCTATCAACTTCCCTTTTTTTTCAGATGGTTTTCATTTGAGCTCAGGCCAAGAAGGAGGGAATGTTGCTCTTTTTCCTGTGAGTTATTGAAAGGAGAAATGGATCAGGTGGCCCTGGATCAGTGTGAGTTAACAAATATGCTGCAATCCACAGCAAATATTTCTTTCTGAAAATGTGCTGTGAGTGGCTGGAGTTTGTTGCATGACGTTGTGCACCAAAGTAAATGGCAATAAAAATGGTATTTCACTGCGCTGGTACTCTGTTTAACAACTGGCTTTTTCCATCCTTTGAGAGACGGAAGAACTTAACTTGCCTCTCAGACCACGGCTACTCAGTGGCTTTTCCACAGGTCTTGCAGGGAGCCAGGAGTCAGGATGGCGTTTCAGTCTCCTGGTTTGGAATCCAGTGTCGCCATCTGTTACATCAACGCTGCTCTCAAAGTAGTGCCGTGTGGCACTACCTGTGCAGTGACAACGCTTATCTGACAGACACAGCTGTGCTCTCCAGGTACTCCTTTGCCTTCTGCTTCACTCAGAGCATGCACATTCTCCCCTACCTCCTGGTACATGATCCTTCTTTCCACAACTGGGATTCCAGGAAAAAAGGCAAGGGTTAATCTCTAAATAAGACTATGAATCATTACTGGGAAATCTTCAAGTACAGTTAGTTGCCCTTGTGTTTTCAGTAGAAATCTTCTCTCCTCTGTTTTCTCCAAAGTGATCACAGCTGCTTCTTGGTTGAAGAGCAGTTGAACTGCTTGCAGCACAGTATTTAAAGGTTTACAGTGTATATTAAGAGTCTGTTGCTGTTACAGCACTTTCTTCATTCTAACCTCATCAAACTCCAGAGTCTCTGTGGCATTAGGAGGTAAACATGAAAGTCCAAAATGTCTCCTAACACCAATTCAGGTGTGCAGTCGCCTTACTTTCCAAAGGCTTTATCTCAAAACACCGTGTACATTGCTGTGGTGTGTCCTCAGGCCTCGAGGATGTTCTTGGGCACATAGCCAAATACAGATTATTATGACTCTCGAAAGCTGACTGGATCTCAGTGTAGTTTACAGTAATTTGGTTTCATATAGCAGTAACTAATTGAGACAAATACCCTCTAAAAGCCTCTAAAAATTCTAGAAAGTGGTCTTATTTTTTCCAATTCCTGCTTTCCTGAGGTAAAGGGATTATTCTGTAAAACCTAAATATGCCGTGGTGATTTTTCTCTGCCTATGTGACATTCATAGGATAGAGAATATATTGTCTTCAACTTCTTAGAGGGAAAAAGTGGTGTTAGGAGTCAAAAGCGTGATTAATTTACAGCATTAGGGAGGGTAACTAAGACATAATATTTGATGTTTTTACCTTGACTGAGTGGCAACAATTAAAAAAAAGTGCTTTTGCAATTCAAGGAAAAATTGATATTGCTCTTCATAACAACTTGGGACTTCTGTATTTAGTGAAACAGACCAGGAAGTTTTGTCCTGTGTTTTCAGGACAGCTCATTCTGTGGGTTAGAGATACTGTTGTGGCAGAGGGGCATTGTTGTCTACGAAAGAAACTCTGTCCCATTTAAGGCTGCTGGCCCCCAGCCCAACTCCTAGGGTTCTGCTGTTGACTTCAGCA
>JAOXOE010027251.1:0-18928 GCA_028565055.1 Phoeniculus purpureus
ATGTTTCAAACCCACCTGGCCATGTTCCTGTGTGACTGGATCTAGGGGATCCTGCTGTGGCAGGGGGATTGGACTGGCTGATCTTGTGAGGTCCCTTGCAATCCCTAACGTGCTGGGGTTCTGTAATACATGAAATATTGAACACATCAGCTTGGTTTACAACGTACTTACCTTCACTCCAATCCTTTTGCCGCTTGTTAGCGCTGGTAACAACCTTCTTAGGATGGATTTACAGGAAGCTCCGAAGTTACCGACTCCCCCACCCTTTCTTCTAATTTAAGGATTGTAATTTGTTTCTGGAGGAGCCTCGCTGCGAGATTCATAAAATATTGACTGTCCCTTAGACTGCTGCAGTTTTTACAGATCACTTTAAAACAGAAAGAAACGATAATCACGCTGCAGAGGAGACTTGCAGCTAGAGTGACCCTCTAGCAGTGTCCGTTGGGTTTTGCGATGCTAAGCACTAATTCCGACTTCTTTAGCACAGAGAAGACGCAGCTCTCAGTGATGAGGGATTAATCAGTGAAGAGGTTGAGTGACGACTGGGATTTGTTCTGTTGTGTCTCTGGAGATGTTTAAAACCCACCTGTGCGACTTGGTCTAGGGGATCCTGCTGTGGCAGGGGGATTGGGCTGGATGATCTTTGGAGGTCCCTTCCAATCCCTAATGTTCTGTGATTCTGTGAGATCTTGCTGGAGGGGTGTGATTCCTGATGGTCGTAGCGCAGTAGCGTGGCAGCATCGTGAAGTATTGCTAATAGGTTGCAGAGGAATTGCAGCGGGCGCGCAGAACCCCTTTATTTAAACATATGACTTATTTTTAACTTGAGTAGTATCCGAGCAGGCTGGGTGTACAGAGCCTTTTGTAAGCTTCAGTCGTGGATAAATGCAAAGCAACTCAGTGCATCGAGTTAATGCCTCCTGGCAAAGCTGTTTGTTCACAGTATCGAGGTTTATAAAGGCGAAGTATTATAAATGGTCTTCAAAAATATCTGTATTTAATTTACTCAGCAACGACCCCGGTAGTTACGTTGCGTTTGCAACAGCCTCAACGCCTTCGAAGGCAGCTCTGGAAGGGGTGTGCTGCTGGTTTGCTCAGAGACACGGTGTTTTCTTGGCGCATCATGGGGTGTATTAAATAAACAGCCATTAATAACCGATGGCACAAACGTGTTTGTGCCTAACCTGCTTATTTTTATTACTGTTCCCCTTTGAAATGCAAAGCTCTTTGTCTGAAGCCATCGTGATTTATTAGACTGTCAAGTTTAGTTACTCTTTATGTGGGTATTAGTTTCACCTCTCTGTTTGGGGCGGGGGGGGACACTGCAATCTGTTATTGAAGTTGGGAGTTAACAAGTAATTTGTCCTGCATAACCCTCAGTTTGAGCCTAAGAGGAGGATAGAAGTTTGCACGGCAAAATAACACGGTAATTTTTCTCCGGTAGCGTTGGTTTTCCCCCCGTGGATTGGCTAAATAGCTTTTTTTAATATCTGGGGCTCCCAGAGGTTTATGAAGACAGCATTAAAAATGAGAGACTCTAGTTTCCATGGAAGGTGGCAAGAACAGTGCAAATCCTGTGTTCTATCTCAAGACAAGCCCCTTTCTTTTGCTCTTGGGGTGCCCACCGTGATACTTTCTGGGCCCCTCGGTTTGAGTTGGTGCTAGTCTCTTCTCACAAGCAATTGGTGATAGAACAAGAGGGAAGGGCTTCAAGTTACAACAGGGTAGGTTTAGACCTGATACTAGGAAACATTTTTCAACAGAAAGGGTGGTCAGGCACTGGGATGGGCTCCTCAGGGGGGTTGTTGAATCATCATCCCTGGATGTGTATGAAGATCGCTAGGATGAGGTGTTGAAGAATGTGGATTAAGGGTGAACTTTTAAGGTAGGGTAGATGGTTGGGCTCAATGATCCCAGGGATCTTTTCCTTCACTTGGTTGGAAGGACACAGAGCTGCTGGCGAGAGTCCAGTGCAGAGCCACACAGATGATGAGGGGAGTAGAGTGTCTCCCTGATGAGGAAAGGTCTCTTGAGCTGGGGAAAAAAGGAGCCTGAGGGGTGACCCCATGAATGTTGATAAATACAGAAAGGACTGGTGTCAGAAGGATGGAGCCAGGCTCTGCTCAGTGTCATCTAATGATAGGAAAAGGAGCAATGAGTGTAAGCTGGAACAGAGGAGGATCCACATCAATCTGAGAAGGAACTTCTTCCCAGCGGAGGTGACAGAGCACTGGAAGGGGCTGCCCAGGGGGGTTGTGGAGTCTCCTTCTCTGGTGATGTTTAAAACTCACCTGGCCATGTTCCTGTGCTGGGTCTATGGGATCCTGCTGTGGCAGGGGGATTGGACTGGCTGATCTTTTGAGGTCTCTTCCAATCCCTAATGTTCTGTGATTCTGTGATAAAGACATAGAAAGCATAAAATTACTGGATGAGGTACTTTTTCTTTGAGCTGCAGACAACTCAGGACCTTCTCAGTGTGTTCAATTCCAGAAGAAAATCAAGGGAAATAGAGGGGGATTCAACTCTTGCCGGGAGCTGCTCTTGTGCAAATTGTATAGAGACAGAGGTGAGGAAACCAAAGAGGGTTTTGGAAGCCAAACTACTGTTGGATGAGGGTCTTGGAGGCAGTCAAAGCTGGCTGGGCAAGCATGGAATTTCGCTTGGGGGGACAAAGTCCCATTTGATGTTTATCAGCACCTCTGTGTTGATGCCACATTCTCCTGTGAAACTAGTTGTCTCTTCTCCATCCCTTTCCACTTAGTGCTGACAATCATCTTGTCCTACATCTGCAGCAGAGCTCATCATGCTTTTAAAATATTCCAGAGCCTTTCAGGAACATTTGTTCCTGTGCTGGTTGAACCAGTGGACCAAGTTCTTCAGCTCAGCCTGCTGGTTCTTATCCTTTGGTGTTGCTAGGGCGTCTCAGGGCAGTTTTTTATCCCCCTGAAAGCATCTGGCAGAATGAGAGAGGGGTCCATGCGGGCAGATCCGCCTTGATTAATCCTGCCTGAAGGCACTGTGGGACCTGCCTTGCAAACTGGAGCTGTGGAGTAGCTGTTCTTCCTCAGCAGCTCTACTTGACTGTATGGGAAAAGGAACCTGAACTGCTTTAGTGTCACAGCCAGCCAGAAATTAGAGGTGAAATCAATTTTAACTGTAGTGCTCCCTCCCCATGGGGAAAGTAAATCCAGCCAGGTGGGTTTGGTGTGGGGGTTCTTTTTTTGCAAATAGTGGGTCCCTAGGCTTTTACTTGCCAGAGTTTCAGGTCACTCACTTTAGGCCACTGGTGGATGCTAATGATTGCTGGCAAGTTGTCTGGATGCTTTCTGGCTTCCTCATCAGAATGCTGCTTGGCACTGGTCCTCCCAGACATCTGCTAGCTCTTGTGCAGAGCGAAGAGACTCTATCCCACTGCTTGTGTGGGCATGTGGAATTGGGTCACCGCTGAGGGATTCACCGTGACTTGAAGGCGTAAACAACAATCTTGAATGTGGCATTTTACAGGGAAGCTTGAAAAGCAAAGTCTGTAGTTTCTCCTGGCCCAGCTGGTCAGTCTGTTCTGTCTCTAGGCTGGGCTTTTTATGAGAGAAAACCTTTGGTTCAGGGCAGAAACTTGTAGAAATCCTTTATCTTAAATAAAAGTAGTGGAGTCAATCTGTGGCTTAAACAGATTTCACAGAAAAACAGAACATTAGGGATTGGAAGGAACCTCGACAGGTCATCTAGTCCAATCCCACTGCCAGCGCAGGATCACCTAGATCAAGTCGCACAGACTTGACCAGGTGGGTTTTAAATGTCACCAGAGAGGGAGACTCCACAACCCCCTTGGGCAGCTCCTTCCAGGGCTCTGTCACCCTCACTGGGAAGAAGGTCCTTCTCACATTGATGTGACACCTCCTCTGTTCCAGCTCACACCCATTGCCCCTTGTCCTATCACTGGGTGCCCCTGAGCAGAGCCTGGTTCCATCCTCCTGACGCCCACCCTTCACATAATTATCAACATGAACAACGTCACCCCTCAGTCTCCTCTTCTCCCAGCTCAAGAGCCCCGGCTCCCTCAGCCTTTCCTCGTAAGGGAGGTGTTCTACTCCCTTGATCTCTGTGGCTCTGTGCTGGGCTCTCTCCAGCAACTCTGTGTCCTCCTAAAACTGAGGGGCCCAGAACTGGTCACAAGATTCCAGATGTGGTCTCAGCAGGGCAGAGTAGAGAGGGAAGAGAAGAACCTCTCTTGATCTGTTAGAAATACTCCTGTATTTTCACTGTAGTTGCCTCATGCTCACAAATCCTAATTGTGTTTCAGACTTTATGAAAACAAAGGAGAAGCAGACTTCAGGGAGTCCCTGCTGCAGCTCTTTAAGTCCATCAACGAGATGATGAGCAGCGTCTCCGATCAAACTGTCATAGTGAAGGTATGTCCAGGTCTCCATCCTGCTGTGGTTTTACATCCTGAACCACAGTTAAGAGGACCTTGAAGTGTATGTTTGTCCCCAAAAGTGCTTTTTACCTCAGAGATGTTTAATACTACTTGATGCTCCTAAGGAAGGGTTTGTGACTGCATGAGGAATGTGCTTCAAGCAAGTAAGTTAACTGATACAGCTGCAGATACCTCACTTCTGTCTTCTAAAAGAGGAGTTAAATGTTGTTTAGCTTATTTAACTTTGATAATCTTCACTTGGAGGTATTTTAAGGATGACAACATCCTTGTATTGTTATGCACTTACTTGTACCTTAAGCTGTTCAGGAACTTCAGTATTTTAAACCCTAGTAGTGATTTCAATGGGATTTCGGTAGTGACTCAGATGGCAGACCCCACCCTACACCCCTCTTGGGACCTTCTATCATTTGGTGGCTATTTCTGGTATCACTGACCACCGGGGACAGGGTCTCTCAAATCAACACTGGTACTGGTCTCACAGAGCACAGAGCTGGGAGATTTTTGCACTCAGCAAAGTCTGAGATCATTGTGCTAATACTGGTCTCATGATCCATTAGTGAATCTCTTTGACCATGGAGAACTGCAAAGACTCAGAAGCACATGTTTGATCAGCTGCAGCTCAGAGTTCTCCTTGTGGTTCCCAATAGACCCTACCAAAGGACATAAGTCTTCACCTAGCTGTGCTGAAGCAGTTGCAAGATGATGATCAGAAAGGGGCTTGAACCTGGCCATGGTTTGACAGTGTGGTGACTCCTACTTGATGTGCCTTCGAAGAATTATTTTTATGGTTACTCTGGCACCTCTTGAGGCACCTCTTGAAGAGAGTGGGAATGATGGAGCAGAACAGCCACCCAAGTCAAAGCCACTCGAATCAAAGATGTTCTGGTCTTTTGTAGCTGAGTGCTTGCAGCTCTTAGAGTACTAGCACCATGCTGAGCACACAGCAGAAGCAGATAGTGGGGATAAAGTTTGAGTGTTCGAGGCAGAGAAGCTCAGACTATGTCATCTGATAACAAAATAGGGATGTTACATGGCTTGAGGAAGTTGTATTTTCATTTCATTGGCAAAGCATCTATCCTGTGTGGAAAGGGAGAGTTGGGATCAGTGACTCAGTGTCTTATCTGGTGTCTTACAAATTGGATGTCTTCTGGTTCTGAGGACTCAATATAAGGTTTATTTTCCTGAGACTTGTTTGTGGGAGGATGGAGCCAGGCTCTGCTCAGTATCATCTAATGATATAGGACAAGGGGCAGTGGCTGTGAGCTGGAACAGAGTAGCTTCCACATCTATATGAGAAGGAACTTCTTCAAGGTGAGGGTGACAGAGCACTGGAAGGGGCTGCCCAGGAGGCTTGTGGAGTCTTCTCTGGAGGTTTTCAAAACCCACCTGGAGATGTTCCTGTGTGACTTGGTCTAGGTTATCCTGCTGTGGCGGGGGGAATTGAACCAGGTGGTTTTTCAAAGTCCCTTCCAATCCCTAATGTTCTGTGATTCTGGTGGCCACAAACTTTTTCTTTTCCAACAGTTTGGCAAAAACAATACCCTGAAGAATAGATCTGGTTGTCCGCATTTCAGATGCGGGAAAAAGAGACCAATTGCCTAGCAGAGGCTGGAGCAATCACCCCACGACAGCGTCGGCGCTGCTCTGGGTATTATTTCACATTCAGATCTCTGCAAATGTGGGTCAGGCACATCTACTGCCTGCGTCTGGCTACGTGAACCATGCTGAAGCATTGACAGATGAGCTGGTGTGGGGCTGTCAGAAGTGCACTTGTGGCTGCCTTTCAGAAGCCTTGACAACCTTTCATTCATTATTCATCGATTTCATCTCCTTTGGACTCTAATTACTTAGCTCTTAGAACACATAATTGTTAGTATTGGATTTTTGCAGCTTGCGAGATTGCTTTTATGATGCTCAAATATCCACTGAGGCACTGCAGCGTTTTCTTCAGTCGCTGGGAATGTGCAGTTCTCTTACAAAGAGTAAAACTATTGAATAGGTGGATAAACATGGGGGTGGTTGTTTTTATACTGAGTGAGAGTGACTCTGGCTCCTGCTCATCTTGCCTGTCTGCGCTGTTGGTGTCCTTGAAGGTGTCGATGACTGTATAAGTTAGATACTTGTCCAGCATCTGTAGCAGTGATCTGGAGCTGGCACTGAAGTACTGTGGCAGTGGTGAGGAAAGTTCTTCCTTAGGGCCAACCTAAACTTCCCCTGGTGCAGCTTGAGGCCATTTCTTGGGGGATTGTGCTGTGGCAGGGGGATTGGACTACATGATCTTTCGAGGTCCCTTCCAGACCCTAATGTTCTGTGATTGTATGATTTCCTCTTGTCCTGTCACTTCTTCCTTGGGAGAAGAGACCAACCCCACCTCTCTACACCTTCCTTTCGAGTAGTTGCAGACAGCAATAAGGTGTCCTTTCAGCCTCCTTTTCTTCTGGCCAGCAAGCCCCCTCGCTCCTTCAGCTGCTCCTCTGTTCTCCAGACCCTTCACCAACTTTATTTCCATGCTCTGGAGGAGCTCCAGCACTGTAATGTCTGTCTTGTATTGAGGTGCCTAACACTGTCCCTAGCACTCAAGGTGAGGCCTCGCTGGTGCCCAGTACAGGGTGACAGACACCTTCCTACTTCTGGTGGCCACACTCTTTCTGATCCAAGCCAGTATGCCACTGGCCTCCTTGGCCACCTGAGCACAGTGCTGGCTCTTACTTAGCCGATTACCAGTCAATACCCCCAGACCTGTTTCTGCAGAGCAGGGTTCCAGTCACTCTCCCCTCAACCTGTTATGTTGCACTGGGTGGTTGTGACCTGCGTGCAGGACCTGGCACGTAGTCTTGGTGCAGCTCACACAGTTGGCCTCAACCCATGGATCCAGCCTGATGCTCCACGTCTTTCAGTTGTAACTGACAGCTCTCCAGGGTCATTGGTTCCAGGTGCAGCAGAAGCAAACAAAGCAGCAACAGGGGTTGGGTGTGAGCCAGTGGCATCAGGAGAACATGGCAGGGCTGTCACTTGGCTGGTAGACAGCCATGGTGCACCTGCACATGGTGT
The DNA here is from genome assembly GCA_028565055.1 of Phoeniculus purpureus. Lineage (NCBI taxonomy): Eukaryota > Metazoa > Chordata > Aves > Bucerotiformes > Phoeniculidae > Phoeniculus > Phoeniculus purpureus. The sequence goes on from JAOXOE010027251.1 coordinate 7,487, forward strand.
GCCAGCTGCTGCTGAGGTCTCTGTACCTTGGGAAATCGTTAAAGGGTTGTGGATCACCAGGAATAGGAAAGTGTGTTCTGCACCAAGATAAGCCACTAGGTCCCTGTCTTGTGCAGCTCAGATCAGCAGGTCTTGCTACAGCAGTTCAAGGCTTCTGGAAAAAAAGTGGTTTTGACACATTTCAAGCTCTTTCTTCTTCCTTTTAAAATAGATCTTGGGGAAGCTAAATACCTGTCTACAGACTAAGCCTGTGTGGAGCGATAAGGAGTTGCAAACACCTACACGGACAGCCAGGTGCCTCACGTTAGAAGAGACAAGACACTTGATTCTTACATCTGAATATTTCTATTTCTCCTTGCAAAAAATATTTCCATGGTGTTGATAGTTTATCAACCTGAAGCAGAACTGCCACTAGACAGGCTTTCTTCTGGAATTTTCCCAACTTTTCACTTCTGGGCTGGTTATACTGAGTGTATTTTGCTTTCCCCCAACCCACACTGTCTATTCAGAGAAGCCTTCAAGATGACACTGTGTAGGGGAAGGATGAATGGCTCCATGTTCTTAATCAGAATTACTCCTTGCCTGCTCAAATACTGAGATCCTCATCACAAAATCACTGTTAGGGATCGGAAGTGACCTCGAAAGATCATCCAGTCCAATCCCCCTGCCCCGCAGGATCCTCTAGATCCAGTTGCACAGGAACACGGCCAGGTGGGTTTTAAATGTCTCCAGAGAAGGAGACTAGACAACCTTGTTGAACAGCCCCTTCCAGGACTCTGTCACCCTCACTGTGAAGGTCCTTCTCATACTGATGCTGAACCTCCTCTGTTCCATCTCACACCCATTGCCCCTTGTCCTATTATTGGATGTCACTGAGCAGAGCCTGGCTCCATCCTCCTGTCACTCACTCTTTCCATATTTATCAAGATTCATGGGGTCACCCCTCAGTCTCAATTTTTCAAAGCTCAAGAGCACTCCCTCAGCCTTTCCTCATCAGAGCGGTGTTCCACTCAGTCATCTCTGTGGCTCTGTGCCACAGTTCAAGAAGGACACAGAGGTGCTTGAGAGAGTCTGTCTTCTTGAACTGAGGGGCCTAGAACTGGACACAATATTCCAATACCTGAAGCTACAAGAAAGCTGGTGGAGGGCTTTTGACAGAGGTGGTAGCGAGAAGGTGAGGGAAAAGGTTCAAGACTTGAAGAGGGGAGATGGAGGTTGGACACGAGGAACCAATTCCTTGCTGTGAGGGTGCTGAGATGCAGGAGCAGGTTGCCCAAGGCAGCTGTGGCTGCCCCATCCATGGCACTGTGGAAGGGCAGGTTGGTTGGGGCCCTGAGCAACCTGCTGTAGTGAAGGTGTCCCTGCCTGTGCAGGGGGGTTGGAACTGGATGGTCTTCAGTGTCTCTCCCAACCCTGGCCGTTCTGTAACTCTATAAACTTTGCTTTCAAAGGTAGGAGGTTTTGGTTGTTCAGAATTACTTGATTAAATCGGGTTTGCAGCGTTTGCTGTGTGCCCAGCATTTTAATGGTGACAAGTGGAATGAGCCGGGTTGATTCCTGTTTTCCGCTAATCGGCGCGTGATAATTATTTCCTTCGCCTTTTACTGTTTAAGCGTGAGCTCAGCTGAAGCCTGGCGTGATGGTTCGAGTTCAGATGAAAATGTAAATGTTGCCCAGTGATTTATGTTTTTAAGAATTCTCATCACGTTGAACGCATGATCCAGGTGGCTCAGACCGGTGTTGTGCTTTTTTTTCCTACTCTGTATGAAACATCTATTACTAAAGCCACAGGAAAGGATTTAATGAAGACAGGGAAATCCATCGCCAATTACTGAGGAAAACTAGAAGGCTTTTCCAACAGGCTGTAGAATCATTAAGGTTGGAAGAGACCTACAAGATCATCTAACCATCACCCCAACCCAACCCTGCCCAATAAACTCTGTCCCCCAGGACCACATCTACTCATTGTTTGAACCCCTCCAGGGTTGTTGTCTCCACCCACTCCCTGGGCAGCCTGTTCCAACCCCTGGTCACTCTGTCAGGGAAGACATTTTTCCTGATGTCCCATCTAACCCACTCCTAGCACAACTTGAGACCATTTCCCCTAGCTCTATCACTAGTAACTTAGGAGAAGAGATCATCCTCGACCTTATTCAATACTTCATAACCATCACTTAGAACGGGTTGAGTAATCACAGAGTCACAGAACTGTAGGGATTGGAAGGGACCTCACAAGATCATCCAGTCCAGTCCCCCTGCCACAGCAGGATCTCGGCCAGACGGGTACCTCTTCAATTTCAGGTAGTTACTGAGAGCACAAAGGTCTCCTCTGCTCCTCCTTTGCTCCAGGCTAAACTCCATTAGTTCCTTCAGCCACTTGTCAGAGCGCTTGTGCTCCAGAGCCTTCCCCATCTTCATTGTCCTTCTCTGGAAACCCTCCAGCCCCTCAGTGTGACTGTGGCAGAGATGGGCCCACAACATGAACCCTCCCACCCAGTATCACTTAGCTGCTGACTCTAAAGTGGTGCAGGAGAGGCCAATTAGCTGTAAAGTCATTACCAGCACATCAGTGAATTTGTGGTAAAGGTCACAAAGGTTGACTGCTCTAGGTAAAGAGACAGTTGTGATGATTTAAAGAAGAAGTTGTGATTGTTCTGTGGAATGATAGACCCAAGGAGTTTCTCCCTCTGTACGTATTGGCCGTGCGGGGAGCTGTGACCATCAATTATTGCTTAATTTATTCTATTCAGAGCAAAGCTTTGACTTTTCTGGACCTTAATTGTTTTCACTAAGTGAGTTTTATTTCTTGGCACACTTAATTGCCTTTTTTATAGTGGAGAAGGGTATGTGTGAAGTGCCACGCTCATCGCCTCAGCAGCTCAAGAGGTTGTATTGGCAGCTGCTCCGTGGAATGAGTGTCACTTAATGGCTCTTTTCGTGTGTGAGTACTCGAGCTGGGCTTTAACACCCTTGATCCATGACTAGGAGTTGACATGTGCTTGTTGAAGTCACGCCGGTCCTTGATGGGCCTGTGAGATGCATCCCAGGAGAAAGACGAGTTAGAGTGGACGAGGAAGTTTAACTCATTGTCAGGTGAGATCTGTCCGTTATTCACATGATGCTCTGGCACTGGAAGGAGTTGCCCAGAGGGGTTGTGGAATCTCCTCCTCTGGAGATGTTTAAAACCCACCTGGCCATGTTCCTGTGCAACTAGATCTAGGTGATCCTGCTGTGGCAATGGGATTGGACTGGATGATCTTTCGCTATCCCTTCCAATCCCTGATGTTCTGTGATTCTGTGAATCATTTGTCACTTCCACAAAGACAGAAGCCCCTTTGGGTGCTACAGTTTCACTTTTGCATCCCAGCTTGAATCTGAAGTGTGTCCTGTATGAGGATAGGTTGAGAGAGTTGGGGTTGTTCAGCCTGGAGAGAAGCAGCTCTTGAGGGACCTTATAGTGACCTTCCAGTCCCTGAAAAGGGCAGTCAGAAGGCTGGGGAAGACTGTTCACAAGAGCAGGAAACGATGGGATGAGGGATCATGGGTTGAAGCTGGAAAAGGGCAGATTGAGGCTGGAAAGGAGGAAAAATGTCATGAATCTGAGGCTGCCCAGAAAGGTTTTGGAGGCCCCATCCCTGCAGCCATTCAAGGTCAGGCTGGATGGGACTCTGGGCAATCTGTTCTGGTTAGAGATGTCTCTGATTTTATAAGGGGTTGGACTAGATGACCTTTGGAGGTCCCTTCAAGTATGAGAATGACCTTTCCAGCTCCATGTGTCTGATGTGATCACCTGGCAATTACTGTAAAAAACCTTAAAAAAGAGAACCAAAGAATTAAGGTTCTTCATGATTGTGGTTTCCCTAAAACTACTTTGAATTTTCAGGCATCTCAGGCGTCACCGTGTGACTCTGAAATGAAGATTTCTGAGTTAGATTGTCACGTACTCTGTGCAGAAACGAGGGGTTTGAACCTTTGTCCAGCTCTCATCAAGAGTGGAAAGTAATTCAACTTCATTTCCTTGGAATAAGCCCAAACCAGATGGTTTCTTCCTGATGTTATACGAAAAGACATGAACAGATTTGTTTTATCTGCTGAATTAATGTTCCTCACTGATGTATCCCAGTGTCCTGGGAATAACCAGCGTCACAGTTGTGCTGCTGCTGCTAGCAACAGGGCTGCGTTCAGCCGCAGGTTCTAACAGACCAAAATCTACAGCGAGAGCTGCTCTTTTCCAACAGTTAACATCAACAAAAAGCTCTTTTAGTAGAGGTTAAGATTATATAGATCTAGATTTGATAATGGCACTGCAGAGCCTCCTTGCCTGCTCCTACTGCCTGTCATATAGCCGAGCCAGTTGAGATGGGAGATGTGGAAATACACATCATCTCCTCTGGAGATGTTTAAAACTTGCCTGGATATGTTCCTGTGACCGGTTTTGGGCCCCTCAGTTCCAGAGGGATGCAGAACTGCTGTAGAGAGTCTGGTGCAGAGCCACAGAGATGATGGAGGGAGGGGAGCATCTCCCTGTCGAGGAAAGGATGAGGCAGCTGGGTCTCTTCAGCTTGGAAGAAAGGAGACTGAGGGGTGACCGATGAATGTTGATCAATACAGAAAGGGTGAGTGACAGAAGGATGGAGCCAGGCTCTGCTCAGTGGCATCTAATGATAGCACAAGGGGCACTGAGTGTGAGCTGGAACAGAGGAGGTTCCACATAAGTATGAGAAGGACCTTCTTACCAGTGAGGGTGACAGAGCCTGGAAGAGGCTGCCCAGGGCGGTTGTGGAGTCCCTTTCTCTGGAGACATTTCAAACCCACCTGGCCATGTTCCTGTGCAACTGGATCTAGGGGATCCTGCTGTGGCAGGGAGATTGGACTAGATGATTTTTCAAGGCCCTTTCCAATCCCTAATGTTCTGTGATACTCTCAAAAATTTAAGATACTAAACTTGAATTGGTTTCTCCATCAAGCAGAAGCGAAGTTGCAGCTCATTGTTGTAACTACAGGCTTTAAGTTGCCGCTGTAAATAGTTTCACCTGATAGCTCTTCATTCAGAGTGTTAATTCTAGCGCTGGCGCCGGCACAGTGTGACATTTTTAATTCCATTTTTAAACGGCGAGCAGGTTTTTTTTCCTCGGCGTGTGTTACCAAAACATTTATTGCTCTGCGCGGCTGAATGATAAGCAAATAAAAACACGGCGATGGCGGCGCCGTAGAACTGGTCATTAGAACCCTCATCCATCACAAGGCAGAAGCTCGTTCATAATGGCACCATTTGCATAATTACAGTTGTGAGCTTGATTTGGGAGCGCTTAAGGAGTCCTTTAGGCTTACGTGGAAATGGGTGATGAGCGAGCTCCACGGGTTTGAATGGACTAGCAATAAAAAGCAGAATGCACCGAAAATGTGCGTCTTAACCTTTGAGGTAGGGTTGGATGGGGCTCTGGGCAACCTGCTCCCGGTGACGGTGGCCCTGCTCACTGCAGGGCGTTGGAATGGTTGGTTTTGAAGGTCCCTAACAACCCAAACCTTTCTGTCACTCTGACGTGGTCGGGTTTTTGCTCTTTTAAAAGAGGTCAGTGAGCATCAGCAAGTGTCCCATGCTGGCTAGTTAGAGTTGTCCTTGTGACTGTGTCCAGTTTGGGAGTCCCCAGAGTAAGAAGAATGTAGAGCTCCTGGAAGGTATCCAGAGGACAGCAACTCAAATGTTCAGAGGGCTGGAGCACCTCCCCTCTGAGGACAGGCTGAGCAAGTTGGGCTTGTTCAGCCTGGAGAAGAGGAGGCTCCCAGGTGACCTTCGAGCAGCTTTCCAGTATCTGCAGGGGGCTGCAAGAAAGCTGGGGGACGGCTTTTGACAGAGGCTGTAGTAGGAGGACAAGGGAAGAAGGTTCCAGGCTTGAAGAGGGGAGACTGAGGTTGGACATGAGGAACCAATTCTTTGCTGTGAGGGTGCTGAGATGCTGTAGCAGGTTACCCAAGGCAGTTGTGGCTGCCCCATCCCTGGCAGTGTTGAAGGGCAGGTTGTCTGGGGCCCTGGGTAACCTGCTCTAGTGAAGGTGTTAGTGGACATGGTGGAGTCAGATTGATGGTTGGACTGGATGATCTTGTAGATCTCTTCCAGCTGTAATGATTCTGTGATGGTCTGTTATTTGAACTAAGGCGTTTAAATCGATTTGGAGATGAAGAAAAGCCACCCAGTTGTATTCTGTGTGTGAAATGACTTTGTCTAGGTTTTCATCTGTGATGTTCTTAGAGGTCCCTTTACCAGTGTCTAACCCAGAGCACATTCATTTGTGATTCTGTTTAATTGCTGGGTGGTAACTTTAATCACTAGATTTTTGCTCTAGAAATAAATAACTGCTAATTGTTGTTAAGAAAAGACCAAATCAGTTAAAATTACTAGGAGTAGTTAAGCTGTTAAACATCTGTTTGTTTCTTCTGAATCCTTTTGGAGCAACGACTGTGAGCTCAAAGGGAATGAGAGGTGAGGGTTCGTTAGCGGCTGCCAAGAAATTAGTGCAGGGAGAAATGACAGTTGCATGGTTACGTTTTGTTTTCAAGTGGTATTTGGGTGGCTGAGGAGGAGGAGACAGTGCTGCTCCACCTCTGCGTGTGACTTAGTTGTATACTGAGCACAGAATTACTGAGTTGCTTGGGTTGGAAGAGGCTTTTCAGGTCATTGAGCCCAATCGTTGACCCAGCACTGTCAGGTCGCCACTAACCCCTGTCCCTTACCCTACATCTCCGCAGCTTTGCAACCTCCTGAGACCTGGAGGCTCCACCACTGCCCTGGGCAACCTGGACCAGGCATGGACAACATGTGGGGGGAAGAAATTGTTCTTCAAGTCCAACCTAAACCTCCCCTGGTGCAACTTGAGGATATTTCCTCTTGTCCTGTTGATTGTTCCTTGGGAAAAGAGATTGACTCCTACCTTGCTCCAACCTCTTGAATTTCAAGGACCTGTTGAGAGTGAGGTCTCTCCTGAGCCTCCATTTCTCCACTTACCGCTGCTCCAGTTCCCTCAGTTGCTTTGCAGAGCAATTGCATTCTGTTACCTAAAGATTTACTCCAAGAGGTTTCTTTAACATGTTGCAAAGAATTTGTAAGTCACAGAATCACAGAACATGAGGGATTGGAGGGGACCCTGAAAGATCAGCCAGTCCAACCCCCCTGCCACAGCAGGATCCCCTAGGTCCAGTCGCGCAGGAGCGTGGCCAGATGTGTTTGAAAGTCTCCAGAGAAGGAGACAATTGGTGTAAATTTGGTGTACATTGTCAGTTTACCCTTTTTACTAATCTTTACTGTAATCTTTAAAAACCTGTTAATTACAACTTAAAATTAATTAAAGTTAATTTTCCTTGAGTTTCAGTTCAGGTAACTTTGAATCTGAAAAGATGATGGTGAAGACCAAGCTGCAGAGCTCCAGCTTGAGACACAGGGAACCAAAACTAAGCCAAAGCAACCTGCTCGTGTGTGATTTCTCTTCAGTCTTTACAATGTCTTGACAGACACAGAGACTTCAGTTCTTACTTGTGTTTATTTTACAGGGGGCAGCGCTGAAATACCTGCCAGCTATTGTCAACGATGTGAAATTAGTGTTTGATCCAAAAGAACTCAGGTGAGTAGTTCAGGAAACGTTTTGTGTCAACTTTCTCTAGAAAGCAGAAGTCAATTGCATAGGAAAAATCGATCTCATATTAACGAGGCATTAAGGTTCTGCTCACCAGTCCTTTACACCTCTTTTACACACAGATTTAGGTTTAAAGTGGGTCTTGGAGTAGATTTTCTGGTGTAAAACGGGAGAATGCTGCAAATAAAACATAGCCAATGTTTGATCTGGTTGACCCAAACTTTACAGGTTGTCACTTGGGGTATTGAAGTAGAGATTGAATAAAACACGGAAACGAAGACTAAACAGGGGGAAAAAAGCCATCAAGACTTCAGGAAATGATGAAAATGACTCAGTCTTTTAAAAAAGGTCCTAAAAAGAGGAATATTCTATATTATGTGAGGGCTCACTGCTGAGTGTGATAGAATCATGGAATGGCTGCGGTTGGAAAGGACCTTAACGATAATCCAGTTCCAACCCCCCCTGCACAAGCAGGGAGACCGTCGCTGTACCAGGTTACTCAGGGCCCCAGCCACCCTGCCCTTCAACAGTGCTAGGGATGGGGCAGCCACAACTGCCTTAGGCAACCTGTTCCAGTATCTCCCCACCCTCCCAGCAAAGAATTGGTTCCTCATGTCCAGCCTTAATCTGTCCGTTTTTAAGTCTGTAACAGAATCTCACAGAATAACTGAACATTAGGGGTTGGAAGGGACCTTGAAAGATCATCCAGTCCAGTCCGCCCACTACAGAAGGATCTCCTAGATCCAGTCACACTGGAACATGGCCAGGCAGGTTTTAAACGTCTCCAAAGAACGAGACTCTACAACCTCCCTGGGCAACCCCTTCCAGGGCTCTGTCACCCTCACTGCCAAGAAGGTCCTTCTCATATTGATGTGGAACCTCCTCTGTCCCAGCTCACACCCACTGCCCCTTACCCTGTAATGTGGGTGCCCCTGAGCAGAACCTGGCTCCATCCTCTTGACACCCACCCTTTCCATATTGATCAACATTCATGGAGTCACCCTTTAGTCTCCTTTTTTCCAAGCTCACAGACCCAGCTCCTTCAGCCTTTCCTCGACAGGGAGATGCTCCACTCGCTTCATCATCCTTGTGGCTCTGCGCTGGGCTCTCTCCAGCAGTTCTGTGTCCTTCTAGGTCTGAGGTGCCCAAAACTCAACACAACATGCTGGATGTGGTCTCACCCCTTCCCCTTGCCCTCTCAGTACTGCCCTACCCCAGCTTTAAAGACAGCACCTTGCCATCCTAAAATGGGTTTTCCTGCCTTTTGCTTTGGTGTTTCATTGGTGAAAGCTCCTGACTTGAAAGAACTCGTGTTTTATTTCGGTGCTTGTTTGATCGTGCATTATTCTGTTAATGGCATGTGATGGCTCTGCTATTGCCTGTTCACTTCAGTCAATTGAAATTTGAAATCTACAGCTTTAAATAAACTGAGATGAAAGGCAGAGGGCAAAAAGAAAAGACACAAGAAAACTAAATGGATCCATCACAGAGGATTTGCTTTTCTTGAGAATTCCTGCCAAACTCTTTTACGTCTGGAAAAAATGAGTTGGCTTGTCATAGATTGGTTGGGGTTGGAAAAGACCTTTCAAGGTCATCCACTCCAATGCCCTGCCGTGAGCAGGGACATCCCCAACCACAGCAGGTTGGTCAAAGCCCCAAGATCCAACTTGACCTTGGATGTGTTTAAAAGTCACTTAGACGTGGTGTTGGGGGATCTGGTTTAGGGGTGACTTTGTAGAGTAGGGTTGATGGTTGGACTCAATGATCCCAGGGGTCTTTTCCAACCTGAGTGACTCTGTGACCTTGGATGGTTCCAAGGATGAGGCTTTTCTCACCTCTCTGGGGCAGGATCTTACCATCTTCAGTGTGAAAAATTTCTTCCTTCTGTCTTGTCCTTCTTGAATCTCCCCCTTTTATTAAACCCATTGCCCCTTGTCCTGTCACAACAGCCCCTACTGAAAAGGTCTTTCTAGACTTAAGTATTTAATTGTTTATCTTGTTCTGTGCTATTGAATGTCTTCTACTTCCTTAGTTAAATACTTGGTAGAGAGATTAACGTATTTTGTCTTGTCCCTTGGCACGCAGCAAACTCTTCACTGAATTCATCCTCAACGTTCCGGTGAGCCGGCTCACAATCCAGAAGCTCTACTGCCTGATAGAAATAGTTCACAGTGACCTCTTCACGCAGCACGGTAAGCGGGACCTTCGCAGCCTCCACATTGTCGGGTTATTCATAGTCTCCAGATGTCTGCCAGTGCCAGCTTTGTCCTTGCTGCCCGGCATGGTGCAAGCTGGGAACAGTTAAGCCTGTTCAGGACATGAAGGCTTAAAATACTCATAGACACTTAGGAGTTGTAGGTCATAAAGGAGTGAAAGAAAACACTTAGTGCCATGGTCTAGCTGATGTTAGGAAGCACTTCCACATGCAAAGGGTGATCAGAGCCTGGACTGGACTGCCCGGGGCAGTGGTGGAGTCTCCATCCCTGGAGGTGTTGAAGGCCAGCCTGGCTGTGGCTCTTAGTGCCCTGCTGTGGCCACTGTGGTGGTGATAGGTCCTGTGCTGGGCTGGATGAGCTCAAAAGGTGTTTCCAGCCTCAATAATTCTGTGATTCTGTGAAAGCAAAAACTTGTAATTTTTAATTTCAGAGGACACTAAGCAGCCGGTGTCGTTGCCTTTAGACCAAACCCCAGGTAATGCTGAAGCAGAGCGATGTGACTTCTGCAGGATCCAGCAACTTGTGTTTCCTTCCACAATGCAAAGATGTAGAAAACCAACACAATTGATAGATAAGTGTCTGGGCTAAATCACAGGATCACTCAGGTTGGAAAAGACCCTTGGGATCATTGAGTCCAACCATCAACCCTACTGTACAAGTTGACCCCTAAACCAGATCCCCCAACACCGCATCCAAGCGTCTTTTAAACTCATCCAGGAATGGAGACTCAACCACCACCCTGGGCAGCCCAGTCCAGTGCCTGACCACAAGGACGTGTGTTACAAGTTTAGACCTTCAAGCCTGGGTTAAAAGTAAAATGGATTCAATTCTGCTGTTAGAAAAGGACTGGAAATACAGAGGTCCTGGAGACACTGAACCTTTCAAGAAAGAGGGAGAGCTTTGCCACGAGGAAGCCTTTAGTTACAGTCCCACTTGAGCAACAAGGTGTAACACAGGTTGTAAATTTACTTGCTGCAGTTACGGAAGGGGTTGAAGTAAGAATGAAACAGAGCCTACCAGCCATGTCACTGTGTCCTGCACCAGTAAGTCCCAGTGCAGTTCAGCTTCATCTTAACTTTTGAGATCTTTTGAAATTACTCAGCCACATCAGATGGTTTCATTCACGATCGCAAGACTTGCAGGAATAAAAAGGAGTGCAAGTGAAATTGCTGGTGTAGAGGCTTGGCTAGAGTGGTGCTGGTCTCTCTGAGACCATTTCCATGTTTGCTCTTTCGGATACATACGTCGTTGTTACTCCTTTCCAGCATTCTCAGCAGCCTGTGTAGTAACTTTGCTTTCTCCGGCTGGTTTTAGGTTGCCAGGTCTTTGGGAGAGAAGTTAGAAATAAAAGGACTTGACTGGATAGGAGGGATTCAGCAAACGGGCAGACGTGGCGTTTCAGGAGATGGTTTAGTGCTTCGAGCTTATAGGGTGGATGGTTTGACTTGATAATCATAGCATGGCCAGAGTTGGAAGGGACATCAAAGATCATCCAGTTCCAACCCCCTGCACAGGCAGGGGCACCTTCACTAGAGCAGGTTACTCAGGGCCCCAGACAACCTGCCCTTCAACACTGCCAGGGATGGGGCAGCCACAAC
>JAOXOE010027252.1:0-18928 GCA_028565055.1 Phoeniculus purpureus
GATGTTGGTGCTGGGCTCTTCTCACAGGTCATTAGTGACAGAAGCAGAGGGAAGGGCTTCAAGCTTCAACAGGGGAGACATCAGGAAGAAATTCTTTCTGGAGAGAGTGGTCAGGCACTGGAATGGGCTGCCCAGGGTGGTGGCTCAGTCCTCATCCCTGGCTGTGTTTAATAGACGCTTAGATGTAGTGTTGGGGAATCTGGATTAGGGGTGAACTAGTAGAGTAGGGTTGCTGGTTGGACTCGATGATCTCAAGGGTCTTTTCCAGCCTGAATGATTCTGTTGTAATCACTTGTTCCTCAAGAGCTAAGAGCTACACCTGGGGAGACAGCCTGGGGAGCAGAGCACTGCAGTTTAATGTTTGTCTCAGGTTTGCTCAGTCTGGTCTGTCTGAACTATAGGTTTGGTCTGTTTTGAACTAACTGCAGTGAAAACAAGGAAGGTGCTCTCCTAGCTACTGCAATTATGCCATGAAAATTCCACATCACTGTAAGAAGGACTTTCTTCCCAGTGAGTGTGACAGAGCCCTGGAAGGGGCTGTCCTGGGGGGTTGTGGAGTCTCCTTCTCTGGAGAATTTAAAATCTGCCTGGCCATGCTCCTGTGTGACTGGATCTAGGGGATCCTGCTGTGGTAGGGGGATTGGACTGGATGATCTTTGGAGGTCTCTTCCAATCTCTAATGTTCTGTGATTCTGTGAAAATAGGGTGTGAGGGAAGAATTGTGCCCTGCTGTGTTCAAAGGCAGGCTTACCCAGATCTCCTCTTACTTATCTACTTTATACAGTTGCAGAGAGAATGAATTTAAAAGGAAGTTAACATCACTTTCCCAGTGATGTTCTGCCAACAGCAAGAACAGTCCTCAGGCCAGGAAAGCTGTTGACAGAGAGAAGGAACCACAGAGAGAGATACTCTGTCTTAAAAAGAAATGACAGATAGTGGAGTGGTGCTGGAAGTGGTTATTTTGCCATTGTAATCTTTCTTCTTTAAAAAAAAATGAAGAAAAATAAATAGGAAGATGCTTGTTCTTTGAACAGCAGCTGTAATCAAGTTGTGTCACCACTGCAGCTCTTACAAAACTGGTAAGGAACAAAGAGACCCACATACCTTTTGTCGCCAGGCGGACGCAGTTGATTTTTGTTTCCTGAAAAATAAAGAGAAAAAAACAACATATAGGAAAACATCAAAGTGTGTGATTCGCCCATCGACAGGGTGAATATTGTAAAATCCCTTTAGAACAGCACTAAAACAAATCAGCCATTTGCCTGTGAAAGCACCACCACCACTCCTCACAGCATAAACACCCCATCCAGATGGACTGGTCTACAGCTGCTTCTCTAACTGTTGGAGAAGAGATGCTGGAGAGCAGGATGGTCAGGAGCCAGCAATGGGTCCTGGTGGTCAAGAAGGCAAACAGCATCCTGCAGTGGATCAGAAGGGGGGTGGTTAGCAGATTGAGAGAGGTTCTCCTCCCCCTCTACTCTGCCCTGGTGAGACCACAGCTGGAATAGTGTGTCCAGTTCTGGGACACTCAGTTCAAAAAGGACACAGAGCTGCTGGAGAGAGTCCAGCACAGAGCTACGAAGATGGTGAAGAGAGTGGAGCATGTCCCTGATGAGGAAAGGCTGAGGGAGCTGGGTCTCTTGAGCTTGCAAAAAAGGAGACTGAGGAGTGACCCAAAGAATGTTGATCAATATGTGAAGGGTGGGTGTCAGGAGGATGGAGCCAGGCTCTGCTCAGTGGGATCTAATGATAAGACAAGGGGCAATGAGGGAACAGAGGAGGTTCCACATCAGTGTGTGAAGGAACTTCTCAGTGAGGGTGACAGAGCACTGGCAGAAGCTGCCCAGGGGGTTGTGGAGTCTCCTTCTCTGGAGACGTTTCAAACCCGCCTGGATATGTTCCTGTGTGACTGGATCTAGGGGATGCTGCTGTGGCAGGGGGATTGGACTGGATGATCTTCGGAGGTCCCTTCCAATCTCTAATGGTCTCTGATTCTGTGATAACATGTTTTCCCACACTCAATGTGTGAGTGATGGGTTCCATGGAACTGCCTGGTTAACTAATAGAATTTACCAGTGAAACGACCAGCTCCGTCACAGGCAGACAAGCCTTGGGTTGAAAGTACACGCTACCCTGCATTCAATTTCCACGCAGCATTGCTGCAAATTGGGTGTTTATTTCAACACATGGCAAACACATGCGGAAGGAGTCACTGGAATATTTCATCTATATGCTATGCATGTGAAGCAGAGCAGAGTGCTGCATGGCCAGCTCTGCCCAATGAGCTGTTCGACACAACCCACCCCCCACTGCAGCTTTCCACTGCAGAACTGGGAGAGAACCCAAAGCTTTTGTTCCATCCATCTCAGAGCCTGTAGGTCTGCAAACATCGCAGTTTGGATCACAACAGCGATGTTCTGTTTGGCTTCACTAACAGCTCAACCTCAGCAGCCTTCTGGGGCCACCTCTGCTGAAAACAAATCCCTTCTGGTGTCCCCAGCTCCTCGTTCCACAGCCTGTGTTGGCACAGGTTGCTTCTGTCAGATGCACCGCTGCCATCCAAATCTCACTGTGTTGCTCTGGTTGAGAAGCTGCCTCTGTCACGCAGTAATCTGCTGCAGAATATTCGTAGCACTTTGTCTTTACACGCTCTTGTACATGTCTCGGGTGTAATGAATGCTGCAGAGATTACTGTGTCTAACAATGCCCCGTTAATACGTATGCTGGCTGCGCTTTGCGAACTACAGCCCAGCAAATGCACTGCTGGAGCAGCTCAGCCCATCCTCAAGCTGTACGAGCAACTCTGGGAAAAGCTGCATTTGCTCTATCTCTGACAGACACTCCTTGGCCCAAGCAGAAACAGATGGCCCCATCACACCCTTCACCTCACATCTTGCAGGATGAAAGAGTGATTCCTTCTGACTGCATTCTCTTTGTGCCTCAAGATACACCAGGCCCACGCATTGGATATCAGTGATGTTTTACTTAGGTGTGGATATTTTAGACTCTCTCCAGTCCACGAACCAACAAAAAATTCAGCGTGAACTGTCTCTTTGTTCATTTTGTCTTGAAACTCTGTTAAGGAGCTGCTGGATCACCAAGAAGACATCATGCCTATTAAGGACATTCCTTCCCAGATATACAGCCCTCAGTTTATCTCTGTAAATCAGAAAGATCTCTCTTCAGTGCACTGACCGTTCTCCCTCTCCAAACTCATCTTTGCACAAGGTGTGCAACTTGTGCTACAAAGTCATCGAGGCTGTGCATCAGAGCACTGCCTCTTGTATCATAGAATCACTCAGGTTGGTAAAGACCCTTGAGATCATCAAGTCCAACCAATCACTCTACCAAAGTCACCACCAGACCAGATCCCTCAGCATCACATCTACATGATCTTTAAACACCTCCAGGGATGAGGACTCAGCTCCCTCCCTGGGCAGCCTGTTCCAATCCCTGACTGCTCTTTCAATAAAGAAGTTTTTCCTGATGTCCAGCCTAACCCTCCCCTGGTGTAGCCTGAGGCCGGTCCTTCTTGCTCTGTCACTAATGACCTGTGAGAAGAGACCAGCACCCACCTCTCCGCAGTCTCCCTTCAGGTAGCTGTAGAGGGTGATAAGGTCTTCCCTGAGCCTCCTTTTCTTCAGATGAAACAGCCCCAGTTCCCTCAGCCTCTCCCCATCAGACTTGCTGTCCAGACCCTTCGCCAGCTCTGTTGACCTTCTCTGTTCTCGATCCAGCCCCTCAATGTCCTTCTTGAATTGAGGTGCCTAAAACTGACCTCAGCATTCAAGGAATGTCCTCACCAGTGCCCAGTACAGGGGGACAATCCCTTCCCTACTCCTGCTGTATATAATTGGTTTGAATTCCCAGCTAGTCTGCAAATCCCAAACCTTTATTGCTCCTGAGGATACAGGAAGCAGGAAAACCACAGCTTTATTTTCCGAGCGCAGCCACAGAACATAAGGCTGGGAATTCTACGACAGGCAGAGGTAATTTAGAACCTATGGCAAGGTGACCTGAAAAAAAATCAGCAATGAAGACTAAAATTAAGAAAAGATCAAGACAGCAGCCTAAAAGTAGGCAGAAACCATCACATTTTGTTGAGGAAACATTCTCATGTATTTGTTGCTTTCTGCCAGCTTCCCAACCAAACAAAAAGCTGGAGGAATTAAGCTGACGCTGAGAAAAGGTGAGAAAAGAAAAACCAGAGTCTGTTAATGATGCTGTAAGTGATCTCATGTGAGCGTGTGCACAGTCCTGCGCATTACTCTCCCACGGGGGGATCTGAGAAGGCAGGATGCAGCGGGTTCTGTTTGCGTCTACAGCTGCTAATTGCTGCAGTTAGCACAGACAGCCACAGTTATTAGAAGCCCAAGATCTGGTGCTGCCACCAGCAAGGGCGATCAATCACCAGGGGAACAAGATGTCTGCACTTCAGAAGTTCATTTCAGATTGCACATTCTGAGAAGGAAAACACACAAAAGCATTGCACAGGCACCCGGGGTCCACCTACCAGGGACACATAAGTTAAAAGACTTGAACTTAGTTCATAATCCTAATATGAAGGCTAATTATTCCGTTGATTTCCATTGATCACTCATTGATCACCTACTCCACTGCTCATCTCTTTGCTGTCTCGTAAAAGTAAGATGTCTTTAGATTTACTCTATTTGTCCTGAGAAGCACAGAACATTACGGATTGGAAGGGACCTTGAAAGATCATCCAGTCTAATCCCCCCAACACAGCAGATTCCCCTAGATCCAGTCGCACAGGAACATGTCCAGACTGGTTTGAAACGTCTCCAGAGAAGGAGATTCCACAACCCCTCTGGGCAGCCCCTTCCAGTGCTCTGTCACTGGGAAGAAGGTCCTTCTCACATTGATGTAGAACCCTATGTTCCAGCTCACACCCATTGCCCACTGTTCTGGCAGGCACGCCCAGAGCTACAGTCAGAACAAGATGGAGACCTGAAGAGAGCAGAGACAGCTGAGCAAGCTCTCCCTGTCAACACAGCTCACACACATGGAGGTGACCCTACACATCCTAGCCTGCTCTAGCATCCCTCTGAGCATTCACATTTGTTTTAAAGATCCTTTTAATATTCTATTTAAAGCAAGGGAGCTGGTGCTGCCTCCTGATCGCTTGGATTCCTAACTGCACGTTTCACTGGAGACTAACGGATGGCAACAAGTTCTGCCTCTGTCTCTTCACTATTTGAAGGGAACTATTTTCTGCAGAAGAGGGCTGTGAGGGCAGCAGGATGTATGTTGATGTGACAGCTGCATCTTCACTACCTAAAAGGGCAAATGATGGGGGTTTTATTCTTTTCTTTTAAAGTGACAGCTGGCTGTTTACAGCCTACAAACAACAATGAAAGAAGTGGAGCTTTTTCATCCATCTGTTTTCACACCCACAGGTGTTTTTGTTCTTTCCTGTACTGCTGTTATGACTTTGCAGTAGTTAAACTGGGCTGGACTTGTCTGCAGAACTACCTGCCAGCACCAGTGGACCTACTGTCTCCAGATGTCCCGTTCAGGGCTGCCCAGCAACAGGTTCATCAGGCAGCTCAGACTGGGGACAGGCAATTTCAACTTTAGCACAGACAAGTAATTATCAATCTCCCACTGTAGTCTCAGCTTTAGCTCCCCATGTCCCAGCTTGCTTCACACAACAGAGAAACCAGTTTCAACATCCTAAGGAACTGTACCTGTGGTCCTCAACACATTTTGCCCAAGGTCAGGGGAGCTCTTTGACTGCTGTTTCTTTTCTATCCCACTGAAATCAACTGTTCATAGAATCATTCAGGTTGGAAAAGATCCTTGGGATTATTGAGTCGAACCAGCAACCCTACTGTACAAGTTCACCCCTAAACCAGATCCCCCAACACTACATCTAAGCATCTTTTAAACTCATCCAGGGATGGGGACCATCAACCCTAGCCTACAAGTTCACCCCTAAGGTCTGAGCAGGGGCAGTGGACTCTGTAATTTCTATCACAGGGTTAAGCAAACTGCCAGTTCACCAGGAGACTAAGCAGAACCTAGCATTGCTTTTCCCAATCACAGAGCCACAGAAGGGCACCGGTTGGAAGAGACCTCTGGAGATTATCTAGCCCAACCTCCCTGCAGAGCAGATTCTCCTAGAGCAGATCCCATATGAACATTCCAGGACAGTTAGGAATATCTTCAGAGCAGAAGACTCCACAACTTCACTTGGCAACCTGAGCCAGGGCTCCACTAACCTCACCTTAAAAAAGATCCTCCTTATGTTCAAATGGATCCTCCTACGTTCTAGTTGTAACCCATTACCCCTTTCCTATCGCTGGGCACCACCAAGACAGCGTGATCTCATCAACCTGACACCCACCCTTTAGATACTCAGAAGCAGCTGTGAGATCTCTCCTCCATCTCCTTCTCTCCAGGCTGAACAGCCTCATCTCCATGGGGTTGATTACCACCTCTCTGCTGGCAGCTCCACCCATACCTCCTGCATGTCCCACAAGAAGAATGTTGTGTTCCATTAGCAGACCTGTCAGCATCTAGCAATCCAGCCTCCAGTCCCCTGATAATAATGACCTGCCCAGTTGTGCATGTAGTACAAGTCATTAGAGAGGTAAAGAATCAATAAAAATCTCCGTAGAGTCTATCATTCCCTCAAAAATAATCTTCCCATTGATTCCTCTCGTGCTACTTTTCACAGGTAACATCCTTCACCTGTTGGAACAGCAGGCTGCAGGAGCAGCTGGCAGCATGCTCCCACCCCCAGCATCTCCAGCTGCCTCACAGAGGCTCCTGCCTCCATCTCCCATTTAGAGGTAAAATGGCCAAGAGCTATCAATTGCCACCACACTGTCAGAGATCTCATTTGAATACAGTGAGGTAAAATCCAACACCAGGAAGGACTTTCAGGAAGCTGTGGTTTCTAAGCTGCTCAAATATTCAGGCAGGTTTTACACAGCAGCCAAATTTCCCCATTCGAGTGCTGTTGGATCACCAATCAGTGATTGTCACCTACAGTGACTCAGAGAAAGAACCTGGCTACAATAAACCTGCAGCTTCTAACTCTGGTTGTTCAGTCAGTGCAAGGATAGAAGAGGGTAAAAGGAGGGATGAGGTGCTGCCCTGCTGGCCCAAGGGACAGATGCTGCAATAGCTGATGTTCTAAAAGCACTGAGCTCAGGGAGCTTTTTCAGACAAGGAAAACTTCATGCTCTGTCAGGCAGCCATCTGTAGCAGGTGGCACCAGGACAACCAGCAAACATCCCTTAACTGCCTGGATGGCTGCGACATCTCCTGCCAGAGGAGAGTGAAGCCAACCATCCGCTCTTCTTCTTGCATCACTTCTTCTCCTACCTCGTCCTAACAATTCACAAGTAACTAATGGTGCTTCTCACTCTGACAAAGCCTGGAGCTCCTGATTCCTTTCTTTCTTCTTTTTTCCCCCTCTCTTACTGCCAGCTCTGACACATTTCAGCTCAGCATCTGCCTTTCGACAACCCCTAGGAGGGAAATTCACACCATTTGGAAGCTTTTTGTAGAACAGAGCTGAAAACCACTGTGTTTCACACCCAGGCTGTTCAGACCTCTGTCTGGAAGCAGCATCGCATTGACCAAACTTCACCCAAGTGTCCACAGCAATGGATCCAGCCAGCCACAGCTTTCCCATTAAAACTCACAAACAACGAGTACAACACTGCACAAAGGGAGGCAGAGAAGCTGGGGATGCAACTCTGCAGCAATCTGACAGACTTGTTTTGCATCCAGCTGTTAATTACGTTCCTTTCACTGGAACAATCATGGCGAATGGCTGCAGAGCAGGGGAGAGCATGGCATGTATGGAGCCCTTCGCATACGGAGGAGCTGGAACAACACACAACTCCTCACAGAATCACAGAACATTAGGGATTGGAAGGGACCTCGAAAGTTCATCTAGTCCAATACCCCTGCCACAGCAGGATTCCCTAGATCCAGTCATTAGGGATTGGAAGGGACCTCAAAAGATCATCCAGTCAAATCCCCCCACCACAGTACTTCTACCTCATCCTCCTCCTCAAGCTTTATGACCAGACACAGAATGTTTCTTCAAATCCATCTCTCCCCAGAGTCCCACATTTCCAAAGGAGGATGTTCTGGTTCACTGTGTGAAGGTTACTCATTGCAGGTTCCAGGTGTGGAGAGAAGTTTCATCATTTCATGACTGGCAGTGATTAATGAAACTCTGGCCAATCCTAATTAAAAAATGAGTGGCAATGCTCTGATAAGTTCTTCACGTGCGAGGGAACAGAAGGCTGCGTTTTAATTGTGCTAAATTGTCACTGCTTCAGGTTTTTTGTCACTGCAGCCATCATTATTATTAAACTTTGTGAAGACCAGTCAAAACTGCTCAGGTTATGGCCACAAGGGAAAACCCAGAACTCTTAAAACACAAATCAGACTGGTAAACAACAGCAGGATGACCATGAGACAGCAATGTGTCCTTGCACCCAGGAAGGCAAATGGCATCCTGGGGTGGATCAGAAAGGGGGTGGTTAGCAGATGGAAAGAGGTCCTCCTCCCCCTCTACTCTACCCTAGGGAGACCACAGCCGGAATCTTGTGTTCCGTTCTGGGCCCCTCAGTTCCAGAAGGACACAGAAGTGCTGGAGAGAGTCCAGTGCATAGCCACAGAGATGGTGGAGTGAAGCATCTCCCTGAACAGGAAAGGCTGAGGGAGCTGGGTCTCTTGAGCTGAGAAAAAAGGAGCCTGAGGGGTGACCTCTTCAATGTTTTTCAATACAGAAAAGGGTGGGTATCAGAAGGATGGAGCCAGGCTCTGCTCAGGGGCACCCAGTGATAGGACAAAGGGCACTAGGTGTGAGCTGGAACAGAGGAGGTTCCACATCAATATGAGAAGGAACCTCTTCCTGGTGAGGGTGCCAGAGCCCTGGCAGGGGCTGTCCAGGGGGGTCACAGAGTCTCCTGCTCTGGGGATGTTTCAAACCCTCCTGGCCATGTTCCTGTGCAACTGGATCTAGGAGACGCTGCTGTGGTGGAGGGATTGGCCTGGATGATCTTTCGAGGTCCCTTACGATATCTAATGTTCTGTGATTCTGTGAAATTATTGCAGCTACTCCTCTGAGGATCCACACTCCACTTTTGGATCTTTGCTCTGTATTTTCTCTGCACTCGAGGATAAATCGGCATACATGGTAACCAACATGAAATTATTAACACAAGGTGCAGTTACTTGCTCCAAGAGGGGTTTGCTTTGTCTGGCAGAGTAGCACTCAGGCTGTCATAGACTGAAGTGCTGCAAACAGACTCTTTTGCGACTTGGTCTAGGTGATCCTGCTCTGGCAAGGGGATTGGATTTGATGATCTTTCGCGGTCCCTTCCAATCCCTGATGTTCTGTGATTCTGTGATTAACTTCTGCTTAAAAAGCCCTTTACAGTTTTGTGTTCCTATTAGAACATCCCAAACCAGCCATTCCCCTTTCTGAGTCCTTACGACCTTGTAAGTACAGAGTATGATGCAACCTGGCAGCAACAGAGATTCCAAAACAGCAGGATCCACACGTGATGCTGCCTTCACCCCGAATGCCAAGAGCAGCCTACGTTTCCTCTCCCAGAACCCATTTATGGCAGATTATATCATACTTAAGCAAATAAAGTATTTGCTTCCCTGGGGATCCATTCCCTAGCAATTAACTCTCACACGTGGAGGAACTAACTAGCTACAGACACACACATGCATTTCACAAATTCCGTAACAAAGGCAAATCCAAAACTGAATTAACTGGGTAGCAGTGGAAGGGAACTGTATTGACTAGAAAGGAAGCCAAGGTGAAAACCAGTGTGGTATGGAAGAGATTTGTGCTTGTGAGCCACACAGCAGATACTCTGCTGTGTATCTATGGTGAGAAATGAATGTAGTAAAACACTAAGATGTGTTTCTTGTGCTCCTAACCAGGTAAGGAATGCGCAGTCCTCTGTGATATGTGGCTGCATGTTGGATATAAAAGACACTATCCCGGGTGAGGAGCAAAAGCTACACCACTCACCTTTGATTTATTCTTCTAATTTTGCTCTTTTAGAGGTGATGTCTTAGAGAATTTATCTGTGTTAAAGTTAGATTCATGGAAGCACTGGCAAATGCGCTCAAAAGAGACTCAGATACCCAACTTCTTGATGCCATGTTGATGCTCTAAGACTCTTCATAAGCCTGGAGTGTCAAATTGAACTGTGTTGTGTGATAATGGAAAACAATTAGGTGAGGCAAATGATAGGACAAGGGCCAATGGGTGTGAGCTGCAACACTTGAGGTTCTACAAAAATACAAGAAGGAACTCTTCACGGTGAGGGTGACAGAGCCCTGAAAGGGGCTGCCCAGGGAGGTGGCAGAGTCTCCTTCTCTGGAGACATTTAAAACCTGCCTGGACATGCTTCTATTCGACTGGATCTAGGGGATCCTGCTGTGGCAGGGTATTGGACTAGATGATCTTTCGAGGTCCCTTCCAACCCCAAATGTTCGGTGATTGTGTGAGTCAAGGGGGGTCAAGTGGAATGATGGTTTATACTGGATCTGGCCTGTACACAGTGACCTGAAATAGGAGAGTTAAAAGAGATGATTGCAGACTTGTTCTAGGCTGGATGAGAAGAAGAGGGAAAAGACGTCTTTCCTGTTCCTGCAATGGGATGTGTTAGGGCACCACATCATTTGAGTCTGGGAAGAGGGAACACTGTTTCCTGTGCAGTCTCCACTTTAAACTCAATAACCCAGAGTGCAAAAATACAGTCCAAGATATATCCCAAAATACAGACTATTCAGAAGAGGTAAGATAGTCCCCCTTGCAGTATAAATTACACGAGCTGAAACTCCCCATAAATGCTACCCAACGATGTAACCAAACCTAAGCTACAAACTCATAGCTTTCGGGTGTTTCTCATCTCACGTCTCCTCCAAAATCACTTCGAGCACTGAACTGAAGACTATCAGTCAAATTACACTGTAGTTATAGCATCTAAAAGCACAATGACCTCTACTATTCACGCAATGAACGTAAAAGATAAAGACATTCAAATTCTAAACACTCCATTTTTGTGTATCACATGCTGACACGTGGCTTCACTGAGACTGGCTCCTCATTGAATCCAGTCATCAGAGAGGGAGTTGGGCGAAGGATGAGTAATGACCTGCTTCATTTTCATCACATTTCTGTAAGAGGGTAATAATGAGGAAGAATTAAAGTGGCATCCAATGGAGAAGAAAGGAGAAATATGAGGAGGACAGACACAGGTGGTCATACGAACAGATCCAGCTCAATCATCACTGCACTTACGCCATTTGCCTTGCTGAGGGCCTGGAAGTAAATGCTGTAGCTTTTCAGGGGTGAGAGCGGAGCGTTCCAGTAGCCATTGTAGGTTTTGTTGTCGCCCACGGTGAATGGCTGCGTGACTGGCAGGTTGATGGGTTTCAGCTCAGCTGCGAAGTAGTGAGGTGAGTCCAGGCTGGAAGCGTTCTTGTAGCTCACTGGGACAGAGAAGCATTCGATGATGTCTGCAGCTCGCCGTGCTTTCTGCAGCTTCTCCTCCTTGACAACTAGTTGGTAGACACTGGGAGGGAGAGAGGAAGGTCAGATTAGAGCCTCAAGAGCAGGAAATAGTAGAATGTTTCCAACAGTAAAAGGAAAAAGCAACATAAGAAACACATAGCAAACATAGTTCTTGGCACTGTGCTTGTGGCCACTGGAATCAATTATGTGGGCAAGATGCTGATCACTTGCTCAGCTGATTTAGTTGAATTAATCGAGTTATACCTGGGTGAAAGTCAGAATAGATTTAAATAATTTCATTCTTTGGGAAAAGGCATAAGTAATAAAGTGTCCAGTGTATGATGAATTTTTTATGTACTGAATATCAGAAGGCAGATGCCACCTTCTTCAGCCACCAAGATGAAATATGGAGAGTACACTTGGGCCAAAGAGTGGCTATGGTAGATCAGAGCATTAGCAGTTGGCAGCAAAACAATTTCAGGTTGAAAGAACCAGTTTAGATCACAGAATCATAGAGCATTAGGGACTGGAAGAGACATCAAGAGATTATCCAGTCCAATCCCCTTGCCACAGCAGGGTCCCCTAGATCCAGTCATTAGGGATTGGAAGGGACCTCCAAAGATCATCCAGTCCAGTCCCCCTACCACAACAGGATCCCCTAGATCCAGTTGCACAGGAACATGGCCAGGTGGGTTTTACATGCCTCCAGACAAGGAGACTTCACTAGGGGGCAGCTCCTTCCGGGGCTCTGTCACTCTCACCAGGAATAAGGTCCTTCTGAGACTGATGTAGAACTCCCTATACTCCAGCTCACATCCGCTGCCCCTTGTCCTATCATTGGGTGCCCCTGAGCAGAGCCTGGCTCCATCCTCCTGACACCCACCCTTTCCAGACTGATCAACATTAAAGAGGTCACCCCTCTGTCTCTTTTTTTCCAAGCTCAAGGGACCAAACTCCCTCAGCTTTTCCTCATCAGGGAGATGTTCCACTCCATCATCTTTGTGGCTCTGCACTGGACTCTCTCCAGCAGCTCTGTGTCCTTTTTGAACTGAGTGTCCCAGAACTGGACACAAGATTCCAGCTGTGGCCTCACCAGCGCAGAGTAGGGGGAAAGGAGAACCCCTCTCAATCTAATAACTGCACCCCACAGATCTTCTAAGAACACAACAGTTCCCTCACATGTCTTTCTGGGATGTATCCTGGGTTGTAGAGTACTCTAACATTAATTCCTGATGGCAAGTCTCCTCCTACCTTCCATCACTAAAAGGTTGGCTTTTCCATCACTACAAGATTGGTTTCTCCATCACTACAAGGTTGGTTTCTCCATCACTAAAGGGTCGGTCTACACTGGACAGGTGGCTTTATGACTCTACTGATTCACTCTTACGTTTTAGCAAACAACAACCCCTCTTATACTCTTTCCAGCTCCATGAAATGTTAATTCTTTTAGATTCCTCCTAAACTTCTGGCATCTATGACATGGAACAGCAATCTTGTTATTTCTAGCTTCCTATTTCGAGCTCAAAGCAGTTGCATGGGATTCAAACACACTCAGCTTCTCCTTTCTTCTCCTCAGGCAGTTAACAGAAGCCCTTCAGTTCAATGTGCTGCAGCTGAGGCAGATTTGCTGTCTGCTTAACACCACTCACCCACCTGACAAAGGAAGATCCCTCTGCAGTCATTTTCCTTTTTGTCAGGATGTTCTCCTGTGCTGCCCTCACCTGCCTGTGTAAGCCCAGCCTTTGTTTAGTCAGACAAGGGGGATCGATTAACAGATTAGGAACAGCCCGTGGTTTGTCATCCTCCTGCCTTGCACAGGCTTGTTGGCACAAAAAGATCAGTCTGAAAAAATCTCCTGCTTAGCAATAGCTCATCAGTGCTCCTGTGGGCAGGGCAGTTCTGGCACTTTCAATGAGCAGGAGCAAAAAACAAAGCTCCTGCTCCTCATTTGAATCCCTGGTTCTGCAGGTACCTGGCCCAGGTGCTGCTGATAAAGAGGGGGCCAGTGCAGCGCTTGTAAATCATTTGGCTCCCACTGCTAGACACAGAATCACAGAACATTAGGGATTGGAAGGGACCTCGAAAGATCATCCAGTCCAATCCTCCCACCACAGCAGAACCAGTTAGTCTGTATGAGTGTGACTGGTTTATGAATTACTCAGGACTGAAGCTGTCCTTTACGCCGGTTGCTACTAGTGTTTGCTAATGCAGCAGGAGTGCTTGCCAGATGTATGGCCTGAGGGGGTCTGGAAAACTGTCCTCCAGGTTTCAGTTCACTGATGTTTTGTAAAAGATTCAATAAAATACTATAGACCTTCTATGATGGTTAGTTTTGTCATTCTGGAGGCTGTTTACTGACAGTCTGTCTGCAGGTTCTTATTCAGATCCTTCTCTCTGGCAGTAACAACCTCCACTACTGGGGAAGTTTGTTGTTTTGTTTCACAGAACGATTGAGGCTCGAAAAGCCCTCTGAGCTTGAAGCCCTTCCCTCTGCTTCTGATGACCTGTGAGAAGAGCCCAGCACCAACATCTCTACAATGTCCTTTCAGATAATTGTAGAGAGTGATGAGGTCTCCCCTTAGCCTCCTCTTCCTCAAACTAAACAGCCCCAACTCTCTCCATCTCTCCTCATCAGATTTATTCTCCAGGCCCTTCCCCAGCTTGATTGCCCTCCTCTGCACTAGGTCTAGCATCTCGATGTCTCCATTGTACTGAGGTGCCCAAAACTAGACCCAGTACTCGAGGTGTGGCCTCATCAGTGCTGAGTACAGGGGGAAGCTTTTTGAGGGAAGGCTAAGAAACCATTCTGCTTTCTACAGGGCAGTTAACTTAACTATAAAATCAAATAAATTAAATTAGGAATACAAGATAGGTTTTGCAAGGGAACTCTTAAATCAGAATGGAAAAAAGATGTTTTTCAGTTAATATTTCACTATAGCTGAAGAAGTCTCCACTAAAAGAACTTAATTTGGGAGACTAAGCTGCCCAGGAATCTTAAGTATTTAAAACTATACTTTTATCATAATTTTATTTCCTGGTTTTCATGAGTTGTGCACAATTGATATCAATGATGTCCTGACCCATTTTAAAACATCTAGACGCACTGTTATATTTTACTTAAGAGAGCTGCGACATGATTTGTAGCTTCTAAATGTAGAAGCTTCAAATCTAATGAAAAAAAATGGAAATATTTGATGGACTATATCAACATTTCCTAAAGACCACACTATCAGTGATAAGTACATCTAGATCAGCTAGTAGGAATCAATATTCTGACTTACATTTTTATGTGCCAGATTAGTCTTTATATTTGTTTTGATAGAAAAGCAGGCAACAGCCTATTTCATGGACAATAAATTCAAGATAGTAATGAGGAGATAGTACTGCCTCAGCTAACTGCACACAGATTGGAGGGTCACAGATTTGACACAGATCTAGAATGGCCCTTAATGAATCTATATACTTGATTAGAGCAACTGTCTTTTATAGCACTAAATAGCTTTGCGCAGAAAACCAGCTCATTTCAAGCAGGGTGAAGAGAGTCACTCTGTTCTAAAAGAAAATAACCTCTAAAATTTTTCAAAAAAGTTCTAAATTGTCTGATGAAGTGCTTCTGATAATTTTCTATGCAGAAATCTCAGCAAGATTTTTCTTTCTGGCATCTGGAGACAATGTCTCCAAATACATCATCCTCAATGAAGCAGATTATAATTAGGTTAAAGTGAGAGATCTGTTGCGTTTTAGCCTAAAATCTTTGTATTACCTGCTTTCAATTTTTCCTTCTCAGGAATTTTTCCTTTTATATTGCCTTAAGTTGTCTCTTATTTCCAATGAGCACTTTTTCACCTACAATTCCCCTGGTCTATGAATTTCTCAGAATTCCCTTTTCCCTCATCTTGATCTCACACCCACTGTCAGTTTCCCATTTCAAGACTTGTTTTCTATTCCAAGGTATCAGTCTCCATCTTCCAATACCCTCTTTTGTTATTTTCTCTTTCCTGTTATAAGTTGCCTATTCAGTAAATCTAATTTTCCATCAGGAAATGTAACTCTCTTCCTCTCTATTAGCTTTTAAAAAGATTCACATTAAACAGGAGACAAGTTGGAAGGTGAAAATGTGGCACCATAGAGATCAATAGCAGATCCTGTCCTGGGTCAGGTCTTCAACCTCAGAATGTAGGTGGCATCAACCAAAGGTTTCAACTTTTACAAAATAAGCCTGGGCTAATGATTGAGAAAAATACATTCCTACCTCTAGTTTAAAAGATCACAAATGGCTCATGCCCTATTCCAGGCCATTTCCCAATAAAGCTGCATGAATAGCAATCCATGCATGTCACATATGGAATCTGCATAAAGTAAGAATAATAGAGTGTGATTTGTAATTCTCTGCAGGTGAACCATCCAACATGTAAAGAGCAGTTTCCAGCTGAGGCAATCTTAGCTTGGGTAGGAAGATAAACCCGTTCTGGCTCAACCTACTAAAGCTGCTGTCTAAGCATGAAGCTGGGTCCCATCTTGAGCTTTAGCTGTCGCAGCACACACAGCATACACAAGATGTGCAAGGATACAGTGCACAGAGTTTGGGATAAAAACACAGTCACAACATCTAACCCTAGATTACAACAGAGATGCTTTAGCCTCCAATTCCATCTGTTTTGTAACAGAGCCACAGGACGGATTACAACCAAATTGGAAAAGAGCATATAAGCAGCACACTTTCCTTGATCCTATCTAACCCAATTCCTTGGGGGAAAAGTCCCTATGTTTATACATCTTGGGATAAATTGCTCTTGTACCACATAGATAATTTTTGTCACCAGTCTTGATGGGCAGATGCCTGAGAATAGCCACTTTACTGTAAGGCTAGGTAAGGTGAAAACCATCATATTCTTCGCTTTTGCTTTGTATTCTGGGAAAAAGAAAAGATTAGCTGTGCCGTCGCACACTGCTTTCAGGCCAGCTGTGTGAATGTGAGCAGTTGGGACATGATTTATTTCTCTTTGTATCACCTTGGCAATGTGTTAAGGACAAGTGTTTGTCTTCTATTAAAATATATTGCCCCTCTCTGTCTCACTGTTACAACTTCACAGTATTATCCTACAGTACTAATAGACTTCTTATTTTTTTATAAATCTAGGATATTTTAATTTATTTTTTGCTTCACTTCATGACCTTTTTCACAGAATCACACAGTCAGAGAATCACAGAATGTCTTTGATTGGAAAAGACCTTTAAGATGATCAAATTCAACCTTTGACCCAGCACTGCCAGGTCATCCCTAAACCGTGTCCCTCCAAGTGTCATTATAGAAAGCAAGGCCATAAAGGAGCTGGAATGGCTCATGCCCTCTGTCACTCTGTCTGTCAGACACAGATACGGTGTTTTTCTTGGAGGTTGGTAAGCACAGAATCACAGAACAGTAAAGATGGGAAGTGACCTCAAAAGATCATCCAGTCCAATGCTGCTGCCACAGCACGATCACCTAGATTTGGTCACACAGGAACATGGCCAGGCAGGTTTGAAATGTCTCCAGAGAAGGAGACTCCACGACTCCCCTGGGCAGCCCGTTCCTGTGCTCTGTCACCTTCAGCAGGAAGAAGTTCGTTGTCTTACTTATGTGGAACCTCCTCTGTTCCAGCTCTCACCCATTGCCTAGTCCTATCATTAGATGACACTGAGCAGAGCTTGGCTCCATACTCCTGACATCTGCTCTTTCCATATTTATTAACATTAATGAGGTTACACCTCAGTCTCCTTTTTTTCCAAGCTCAAGAGACCCAGCTCGCTCAGCCTTTCCTCATCAGGGACATGCTCCTCTCCCTTCATCATCTTTGTGGCCCTGCGCTGGACTCTGTCCAGCAGTTCTGTGTCCATCTTGAACTGAGGGGGCCAGAACTGGACACAATTATCCAGATGTGGTCCCACCAGGGCAGAGTAGAGGAGTAGGAGATCTACTAATCTCCTAACCACCCCTATTCCGATGCACTCCAGGATGTTGTTGGCCTTCTTGGCCACAAGTGCCCATTGCTGTTAATAATGCAGGACTTTTATGTGTAGGGTGATGGTCCTTGTTTCATTCACCACCAGGGCTTCTATTTTTATGTGGGATAACAGAAGTATTAATAGAGTGAAAAAAAAAAAAACCAGCAAAAAAATTGCTTTCCCTGGTTAATGTATCCCTGGTAGGACAGAGAAACAGATGACTATCTGTTTCATCCTAAGATACATCCATCCCAATAAGATCCATCCCAAAATACATAACCAGAGTCCAGAAATTAACTATAAGTGTTACAAAATTTGGTGTTTTCATGTCAAAATGTTGGGCCAGACAAAACCAAACTTTTCACTGAGAAGTCAGAGCTACAGAAGAGCCCATCCTATACTGGATCCCAGTTTAACTTTCAAAACACCATTGCCATCTCAGAACCTCTCACAAAGAGACGTTATTCTCAAAACTCAGGCTTCCAGGCTGTGTGGCATTACTTCTCCATCTGATATTCGGCCACAATCGGATGAGCTGTGCAAAATTGAAAGGAAGATTTCCAAGAATTGATATTATCAGTTTGGAGCCACAAGCAACACAGAACGCTGGGCTGCCTAACCTGCTTCTTTAGACGTATTTCTTCTGACACATGCCAACAGTAATCTCCCTTTTCCCGCTGCCTGTAACAAAGCCTTGTTGTGGAAAAGCAACTCCAATGGAGATTAACTGATTTACAATCATAGAATCATTCCCACTATCTCTTTACATTTATCATGTAAGTTGTAGAGCGCGACGCGGGTAAAATCCTGTTGTCTGCTTCAAACAAGGGAACATATCTATTGCCCACGCTGCAAAGCGATACCAAAATGTTCAATGTAACAGCGAAGTTCAGTTTTCCACCAGCTCTTCACTACTGTAAACTTTTTGTGTTCGATATCTTACTCTGAAAGAATAAAGCATTACTCTCTGTGAGTGATAGGAATCTGTTCCTCTGTCCTAGCAGGGATACATTAACCAGGAATCTCTCCACACATGTTTATATTTCCTAGCATAGGAAAGACAACCAGACGTTCACCATTAAAATATATCAATGATAAATAACGTCTTCCTTTAAATGAACTAATATCTACGTTTAATGAAGCTCAGTTTATAGTGATTTTCTGGATGAAGTGCTCTTCTTTCAGCCTAATTATGTGCACAGCTTTCAGACAACAAGGAGTGTCTTTAACATTAGATAAGAACCCAGGCTTTTATTTCAATCAATAGTCTTTAGCCTTTGAACTCGTGTCAGAGGAAGACCAGTCTGTCACATTCAGTTCTACCTGACCTCTTTCTTTTTAATGCAAGCTGCCATTTACAGAAGGGAAACACACAGATATTCAGTATATAAGCAAGTAAACTATTTAGGGCAT
>JAOXOE010027253.1:0-18926 GCA_028565055.1 Phoeniculus purpureus
TCGCTCCGAAACCCTAGCCAATCAATCCCTTAACACCATCCTTAACGAGATTGCAGATCTGAAAGACACTCTGGTCACACCGAAGTCCGAGACCCTATCCAAGAACGCACTAGATCTCGTCAGATTATTTGAAATGAGTAAATCGGATATCCATCGGAAAGAAGTCATGAATCAACTCGAGATAATCAAAACAGCATTACAAGAAGATATCGAATTTGCCAAGTTGCCAGGGACCAACAGTTATATCGAAGAGCAATTGGCAATCAATCGGAGATATTTGAGCGTAGCTAAAGATACTTAACCGGTTATCCAATTGAGTATCCATTTGAGCATCCAACCAAGTATCCAGTTACATAACTTTACAAAAGACTCGTTGACATAGCGGGTCTTTTTTGTTATAATAATATTCAATCAATGATAACTGACAAGGTTATATCATGAAAGATTTTTTATTTGAATTGATTATCATTATTTTAGTATTAACTAACGGAATTATAATCGGATTACATTCTAATAAACTTAGTGATAATGAAAATGCATTAATTGAACAACAATCTTCAGAATATCAGAAATGTATTGCTAAACTTCCTCGGGATAAAGACTGTACATTAACTGGATTCGTTTATACCATTACTCCTAAAAAAGGATAAGATAACATGATTACAAATGAAAATACCACATCGGAAGAATTAACGGACGAAGAAATCAGAGAAGGTCTTGAAGCATTCGTACAAGTCATCAAAGGTCTAAAGTCTGAATCAAAAACCAGTACCACATCAGAAAATGAACCGAGTACTCAAACCCTTAACGGTTAATTATAATACGGTGAATATATCATGAATAAAGAATTTGTATTAGTCACATTAAAAACTTGGGATCCATATGAGTATAATTTCATTGGCCGCAAAGTTTTTCTAATAAAAAATGATGATAAGGTCACTGAAGAAGTTCGCGAGCATCTATTAAGATATGTAAAAGAGAATAAACCTGAGTATCCGGTTGAAATTAGTAACTCGCTTCTTAATAAGATTAATACCTATGAAATTTCGGATAAAGAATTGGATATATGGTATAATGTCAGTCGCTCGGATAATAGCATAAGTATCCAATGTGATTATATTTCTGCATCTGAATTATTAGGGAGACCATAATGGGAGTAGATATTTCAAGTAAATTGATGTTATCAATTGAGAATCCAACAGAAGTTATAGGAGACTATTTTGATAAACGTCACGGCAAAGATTGGAAAAATCATATGGATTTTCTCGATGCTATCGAAGAATTTGATTTAGATTACGCGAGTCCTTACTATGATAGTTATGTAGATGATTGGGTAGTAGGAGTTGAGATACCATCCGTTGTTTTATCTGATATGGCTAATAGACCGGAATGGAATAATAAATTATTCTTAGCCAAACGGAAACTCACGGATTTATTCGGAGATAATATAGTATTAACTTTGGAATCTGTACCACATGTAACTTAAGATAACAGTCAAACAGTAGTTCGGAGAATCATCGGAATTACACCTCTTTGTAGGACGCTAAGATCCTTTCTAGCGTCCTTTTTTAGTATCTCTCTTTAGTTCGGAAGAAGAATCCTCCGGTATTCATCGGTAGGCCTCCGAGGACGAACCATTAAGATATTGCCATTAATTCGGCTAAAAATGGAAAAGCCTCAAACAAAAGTTTTGGGCTGCTCTAAAAATAAACCAAAAAAATGCCTAGATGGTAAGTTCACCTAGGTCTTATATTTTCATTTTATGAGTTTATTCGGACATTTTTCGGAATCTTTGATTAATAAACTATTGTATATCAATCAAGACGTATTTAGGTCACTGGTAGGCCTATTTTTGGTTTAATACATTCATATCGGAAAGGAAATTTGAACCTATCATAGGTCATTTTCAGGCACATAATTTGTCATTATGTTTGGACCAGCATATTTGATACCATAATTTTTACCACGTTTTATGAAAACAAATAATCCTGATACTTCACCATTCTGTATAGTAGCATTTTTTAACATGTCTTCAATATCAGTTAAAAACATTTCATATTCCAATGAAGTATCTTTATCAACGAAATATAATTTTGCAGAAGAACGACCTCGAGATATAACACCAATTTTTAAGGTTGCTGCAAATATATGATTTTTTACTTTTTTGATATTCTTTAAATGATGATATTCATAACCTAACATACCTTCATCTGTAAATGGTATCTCTAAATCTTCTCTAAATTTAATAGTCATAATTAGGCCTCTGGCAGGTAATAATTTAATTTGATATAATTATATATGGCATACACAAAAGGTGCCTAGCGGCACCTTTTGACGTTAATTATAATATGATGAATACATGAATTTAATATATGCGATTGGAAAATATGAATAA
Organism: Phoeniculus purpureus; assembly: GCA_028565055.1. Taxonomy (NCBI): domain Eukaryota; kingdom Metazoa; phylum Chordata; class Aves; order Bucerotiformes; family Phoeniculidae; genus Phoeniculus; species Phoeniculus purpureus. Next base: position 2,396 of record JAOXOE010027253.1, read on the forward strand.
TATTTTAAGTGTTCTAAAAATCCATTTGGAGAATTATAGCTATATGATTCAACTCTAAACCATTGAGATAGTTCTATAAAATTTTTTATATTATCTAACATAATTAATTCTCTTGTATTAAAACTTAATTTTTCGACCTTTATACCAACCTTCTGGTATATCATCATTTTTATTAATTCTTTTTGATACTTTTAATTCTAATGAATGAATCCACATAGTACCATATTGTGAGTTATTAGAACCTTTTTGATGAGTATTTGATTTACTCATTAACTTTTTAGATTCTTCTGAATGAGATTTACCGACCCAATGACTACCATTATTTTTATAATGACTCTTTAAGCTAGATGATATTTTTGCACCCGCATACGGAGATACAGTTTTACCTACTCGCCGGCCCAGTTCTAAATTAGCAATTGAGTTTTTTCTATTATCATGTAGATGATTTAATCCATTAATATTAATGAATGACCAACCGCCTTCACCACCTAACTTTAAATTATAGTTTGAATCCTCTTTTATAAAGGACTCATTTACTATTTCTTTTTCTTTATTATTCATATCCTCTTCATTATCAAAAATAAAGAGGTATGTTTTGGTAAAATTATTTATTCCATGCTTTTTAATAGCACGTTTCAATATTTTACCGGAACCCATATATGTATCATCTAAATCAGTAGTTTTATGTTTACCAATATAGACTTTATCATTTATAATATTTTTTATCTCATAAATGGTATAATACATATTTGTTCCTGGAGGGCTGCTTAGACAGGGTTCGAACCTGTGACCATCGGATTAACAGTCCGGTGCTCTACCTACTGAGCTACTAAGCAATATTTGGGGTAGGAGACGAGACTCGAACTCGCGACAACTTGAATCACAATCAAGGGCTCTACCGACTGAGCTACTCCTAACATATAATAATATTTAATATGGACATACTGGTCAGATTCGAACTGACGAATCCTAGATTTGCAGTCTAGTGCATTAAACCACTCTGCCACAGTATGTTTTTATTTGGCAACCCGAGCTGGAATCGAACCAACGTAAAAGGTTTTGGAGACCTTCGCATGACCATTCTGCCACCGAGCTATAATATTATTGGAGCGTCTACTCAGATTCGAACTGAGGTCCTCTGCTTGGAAGGCAGACATTCTACCACTGAACTATAAACGCATAATGGTAGCGGGAACAAGATTTGAACTTGTGACGTCTGGATTATGAATCCAGTACTCTACCTGACTGAGCTATCCCGCAATATTTCATAATTGGTGCTCTGTACTGGAATCGAACCAGTAATCCTTTCGGAAGGAGATTTTAAGTCTCCCGCGTTTGCCTATTTCGCCAACAAAGCTATAAACGTATAATTACCAATGACTTACGCTAACCATACCTAATAAATAAAAGTATTTCTTAGTTTCGTTCATTTTATTCGTATCAATTGACAAATTATTATCTTTATTTATACTAGAATACCAATATTCCGAAAAAAGATAATTAATCAACTGTTTTTCTTTTTTACTAAAAGGTGGTTGCATTTTTTTAATTTCTTGTATGTCCTGCATAACCTTATCCTCATAATATAATTTGGCCCACCGTGTAGGACTCGAACCTACGACCAAGAGATTAGAAATCTCCTACTCTATCCATCTGAGCTAACGGCGGTAAAGTTTTATAATAAAATTTGGTGGGTTGTGATGGACTCGAACCATCGACCCCTCGCTTAAAAGGCGAGTGTTCTAACCAACTGAACTAACAACCCTTAATACGATGTACCGTGGTAATACACCGAGACTATAATATTTTAACAGGTATAGTTAATTGTCACCCTGTCCATTCAAGTGGCCACTAAGCACTTGTAGTTGATATTGAAATCACCATTTATTTGGAGTTAATCAATATCTTATATTAAATCATAATGGTCTGGGTAGTAGGATTTGAACCTACGTCTCCGCGTTCCAAACACGGTGCTAAACCAACCTCAGCTACACCCAGCCATTCTAATCTAAATTTATCCGCCTTGAAATGATGTATGTAAAATAAATCCCTCATTTTTATCACCAACATAATCACCAACATATTCTAAACTATCGCGTGTCCATTGACCTTTAATTCCGATTCTATTTGCAACATTTAACGCATCTTTTTTATGCTTTGCTACAACAACTATAGAATCATACATATCATAGCCAATTTCTAACATCGATTTAACTAAATAAATTTTCATAATAAATCCTAAAATGAGACTCATATCTTGTCTTACAGAGGATATGAGCATATTTAAATTGGCGTCCCTGATGGGATTTGAACCCACGGTCTCTTGCGTGACAGGCAAGCGCTTTAAACCACTAAGCTACAAGGACATATAAATTGGTGCTCAGAGTAGGATTCGAACCTACAACCTACGCATTACAAGTGCGTTGCTCTACCAATTGAGCCATCCGAGCGATATAACATAAATGGCAACTGGGTACTCCCTGTCCGATTGTAAAGAATGCGTTAGCGATAATCTACAACTTAACCATTTACTTTATTAATATATTATTTACATTTTGCTATGCAATGAGTATATTTAAAACCGATTGCTACGCCATCATAATTGTATTCATCTTGATTTATTAAATCAACGTTTGAGCGATGAATATAACTAATGCTTGTACTAATTTTATCAGTAATATCATATTCCAGTCCAATTTGACCTAGATATGGAACGTTACCAGTTGGAAACCGTACATCTTGGTTACTATTAACACCATGCCGAACCATATGAATTACTTGATGTTCGGTAAATATACTAACATCTGCATTCGCTGTAGTGATACAAAGTAATGATGCTACAGCAATTCCTAATATTTTTTTCATTCGACACTCTTCATTGTAACTAAAATTTGGTACCTCGAGATGGACTTGAACCATCGACCAATAGCTTATCGGGCTACTGCTCTACCAACTGAGCTATCGAGGTGTAAATTGGTAACTGTATCCATTTGGACTATATATCTACTAAGTATCTATCCAGTTACCATAATTGGTCCGCCCACCTGGACTCGAACCAGGAACCAACAAATTATGAGTTTGCTGCTCTAACCAATTGAGCTACAGGCAGTAATTTGTTTATTTTACCATACTTTTGCTAAGAAATGCGCGATAACATATATAATGGTACCAAGACCAACTAATAAAAATGCCCCGATAACTATCATTGCTTTTTCTAGTTTTGTCATTTCATGCCTCATAATTTATATTAAATTTGGTGGGTGCGGTTGGACTTGAACCAACAGTTGCTTGCGGCGGCGGGTTTACAGCCCGCTGGGGTTACCAATTTTCCTACACACCCGTTATATTTGATTATGCTATTATAACATCATGTCACATCATTGTCAATGGTTATTTTCAATTATTTTGTAAATATCATCATAAGAATACTGATTTCAACTACAAAAAATACTGCTAGTATAATTAAAAATACAGCTAAAGTAATTCCTTCATATTTTTCCATTTGATGAATACCGTGTTATTTAATATGTGATAATTATATCAATAAACGGTCACATTGTCAATCAAATTAATGTAACAGAATGTAATTATTTATCATCTTCTTTTTTAGGTCTATTACGTTCATCTTCGTTATCTATGTATAAGATAATAGCAACAAGTGCTTTCTCTACGATAATATAAAGCCATCTAGTTGCCATATCGATTATCTCATTAGTATCATATAAGATATTTAATGAGCGATATTCCAAGAAGTTTTTCTAAGATAATCGACGAACCATCCAATCATCTGCTAGAAGATTCAAAGAATTTAATGAAGCAACCGTTTTAGACTTTCTAATATCGGTAATAGTATCTTCATACAGCTCATTTATTTCATTAAAGTCTTCAATAGCGTAAGCCATAGACTCATCCCAATTACCCATAGATTTTTCTTCTAAGAGTAATGTAATTTCTTTCTGGTTTAAATCCATTTCTTTTCTGATAATTTCTACCAGTTGATTTTGCACTTTCTCAATGCATTCTGGTAATGTACTTGCCTGCGCTAATAAAGGATCCGATTCAGGACCATATACTATTTTAACCATGATATTTACCTCTTACTAATTTTGCAATCATTAGAGCTATTAGGATACCGAGCAAAAGAGGAAATCCTAGTATAATCACGCTCAATACAAATACTGGGAATTCGGACATAACCAATAGTCCAAGTACAATCCCAATGGATATAAGTATGTCTTTTTTCATCTTCTAAATACCTTTAAAGTTTTTCTAAGAATTTAATGGAATATATGGCTGACTTAGATCCACGTCAATTGCAGATAAATGAATATTGCCATTATCTGTATAAAGATTCTGTAATTCATTAAAAGATCCACAAGACTTTATACTTTTGATTCTTTTTCTTAAGACGCTAATTTTACTTTCTATTTCGGAAATAGCACGAATAGCATAGTCACTAGCACGCGAATCTAGTAATTCGGATTTCTCTTTATTCATGCGAGTGACCAGATGAGAAGCATTACCAATGAAGTATTCTTTTACTTTATCGAGAGTTTCTGCTTCATCTCGCCCGCAAAAATAAGATGGACGATTGATAGATTCTCTTAATTGTATCATATAAGTCATTGCTAATTTCCCCATGCGATTTATTTATCAAGAAGTTTTTCTAAGAAATATCAGGCTTCTACGTCAGATTCCATAATATCATCGATGAGACCAACGTAAAGTTTTTCTAAGAAATTACTAAATTTACGATATTTCTCTTTATAACCATCTTTATTAGACTCTCGACTGGCAATCTGAATAATGGTATCTACAAAGACCCGACGTAACTCGACATTGGTCTCTTTAAAGTCGCTCATAGTCTCATAGACTTCATTTGCTAAATCATGAATCTCAGGACTAACAGAGATGTCTTCAAAGGTATTAACCGCTGCAAGAATTACACAAGCAGAATGGACATTTTCAAAGATTGCACGATTGTCCTCTGGAAAGGTTTCTTCAACCAATCGTTTGAAACCGTGATAAGATTTAGTAGACATAATATAATTCCTTTGTTGGTTAATATTGATATAATATATCGGATTAGAAATATATTATATCAATATTATACCCGAGATTCAAGGTATAATATGTTACCGATTGTAATTAATCGGTAACGCTCATTTCCCAAATTCCTGTATAGTCACATACAGACAAGGTCACTTCAATGATTTGTCCTTCAGAATTCTTCCACATGATGTAGATTTCCTTGTAATTTTCTGGTGCTACAGAATGATAATCCAACACGTTCTCGAATGACTCAAGGATATTAGCCAATTCTGGATTGTATGTCCATGAACCTACTTGCAATTCATAAGTCGATAGATCCGAATCAACTAAAACGATACGGTCACCTGGTAGTACTTTCATTAAACGAGACATAATATATTCCTTGAGTTAAACATCATTGTTTGTTGTTGATATGACTATTATAACAAATTAGCTATAATAGTCAATCGAAAGTATGTAACAGAATGTTATTATAATTTATTTTCAAGTGCTTCTAAAGCGTTGGAATATTGTTCCATAATGATTAACAATTCTGTCTGTAGTTTATCATTAGTAATATCATTTTGGTATAGAGCATTCATTTCAGCTTCAATTGAAATAATCTGGTTTTCGATAACAGTGGCAATAGACATAATATATTTCCTAATATTGTTGAGTTGATATGACTATTATAACAAATTGGTTATAATAGTCAATCGAAGAAATGTTACTAGTTGTAATTAAAACCAATACACTAGATAAAGATTAGCATGGACATGAAGGACATGCGTTTCGGATTGTTGTTGTTGAGCCTCTTCAATTGTTAATCTTTCAGGTACCCAACTATTAACATCACCCTCATACACTTCATATGACTCATCTTTAGAATTGTAACTATCTCCATTATAGTTTTGAATATGCTCCCATAGAACTAATTTGCATTTATTCGTTAGGTGACGACAAGAGTGTTCTTGAACAAATTTACTAAAGGTTTTAAACGTTGAGATTCTCATAATATATTTCCTATCATTGTTTGGTTGATATGTCTATTATAATAAAAGTAACTATAATAGTCAATCATTACAATGTTACCAAATGTAAAGACCACCACCTACAGGAACTCCACCTGGTAATGGTAATAACATTAAATCAGGTCCTTCTTCATCTGATTCTTCATCAACTGGTTCTTCATCAATGATGACTGTCTGATAATTGTTAATCATTTTACTATTAATATCGATAGCAACTGCCATTATTAATCCAACGAATATAGCGACTAATATCGGTAAATATTCTCGTTTCATGATATAATTTCCTTTTGAAGTTATAACTATTATAACAAATTAAAAGATAATAACAAGGACATTCATGTAACAGTTTGTAATCATAATCTAATCTAATTATTCATCAACCGGCATAGGGGGTATCTCAATCGGTAAAACCGATAAATGTATTATAACAATAATTTGATGAGTTGTCAATGGATGGTTTGTAACTGTTTGTAAAAGAACGGAGGCCGCTGATAGGACGCATAACAGGTCATATAGGTATACATCAAAACAATATTACATCATGATACAGGCCTACTGGTGCACCTTTTAATATTATGATATGATAACATGACGCAACCATTACTTGCCTGCCTAACGATATGACATTATAATATAGACACGATAATGCCTATCAGGGCAATAATAATGCGTCATGTAGGTATGTATCAAAACACAATTATAGGCAATTAGAAGGCATCTGGTGATGATATTATGACGTTATAATATCGAATATGCATTACCCACAGGCACAAAAAACCCATCAAATTAATGATGGGTTCGTCTCTAAGGTATGAGCTGTATTGTTAATCTATAACGACATATCGGATCTCGTCTCCAATGTCAATGACGCGGACATTGACTTCCATATTCTCAATAATTTCCAATGCTAAATCCTCATCATCTTCAAAGGCGGTATCGAATCCAATGAAATGATGATATGCACCGATAAAATCTTGAAGACTATATTCATAAGCATTCATGAATACGGCAGTCCAATCGATGACTTCATTTAGCGGGTCACTAGAACATTCTTCAATGAAGTCAAGTACTGAATCAACTGCTGCAAACGACATTGGTCTAATAAATTGACTGTCTTTAAACATGTCATAGAATTGTGAATTGGTAAGGCGGACGTTGATAGACATAATATAATTCCTTCATCATTGTTTGGTTGATATGACTATTATAACAAATTGGTCATAATAGTCAATCGGAAGAATGTAACTAAATGTAATTAATCGTAGTAAATATCATCAAAATCTTCATGGGTACATAAATCAAGAAGTCCATTTTCATTCATCGATTCGGCTTGTAGACAGGCAGCATTTCGATCAGATGCAAAAATTCTTACTTTCTTTTTAAGTGTCATTGTTACTGTAACTTCGAATTCTTCTTCAGGACTAAAATCTGTCTTATAAAGAGTATTGATAGCACGACAATTTTCTTCAGTCATGTTGAAGACTTCTTGCTTATTATAAGCATTTTTACCAGATGCCATAAGCAATAATTCAGGACCACCCATGAATGATAGAGTCATTGTTGAATTGTTAGGTCTAGAAATATGCTCAACGGTATACATCTTTGGGCCGTCTTCACGTAGAACGATAACTGATTGACCTTCAATAAAATCTGACATAATATAATTTCCTTCATCATTGTTTGTTGTTGATATGACTATTATAACAAATTAGCTATAATAGTCAATCATTATAATGTTACTTTGTGTAACGTACATCGTATCCTATATCACGTAAATCCTGTACCGATTCAGCATCTTCAATCAAATCTGACGTTTCTTGCATTTTGATAAATTCAGGTGAATAATCAAGATGCTGAATTGCGTTAAAGAATTTAGGTAACATAACCTGTTTGAAGCGTTCTACTGTTTCACGTTCGGTTGAACCTTCGAATTGAAATAGAACTTCATTTTCAACATATAGGTATAACATAATATATTTCCTTCATCATTGTTTGTTGTTGATATGACTATTATAACGTCTGTCAACTAAATAGTCAACAGACATTATGTAACAGAATGTTAATCATCTGAGCCTATTAAATGTTCAATATCATTCATTTTAGCGACCATATCATTTAATGTAGAAATATACATATTTAATAATTTAACGTCATACTCGAGCTTATCGCGCATCTCTCCTGCCTCAAAACGGTCAATCATTTTTTGCTTACGTGAACGCATGTGCTCATACGCTTTTAATTGCTCAGCAAATTTATCGTTTTCAGCACGTAATTTTTTTTCGACTTCGGTTAACATAATATAATTCCTTCATCATTTGTTGTTGATATGACTATTATAACAAATTAGCTATAATAGTCAATCGATTAAATGTTACTGAATGTAATTAAATTCGAATTTCATATCCAACAATTTTCTGAAATTATATTTTGCTAATTGACTAAATTGTGTTTCACATGAAACATGGTCACGCAATGTTACTAATTCTGATGCGCGATTTTTCCAATAATCTTCATCTGCTTCACACGATGCAGAGAATTCTTCTTCGATTAAATCGAGACGTTCTGAAATTTCATTGTTGATGACCGCAATAAAATCTTTAAGCAGCGTGTCAACTGTAGGTGATTGGATTTCAATTAATTGCTGACCGAATGTAACTTTAGCATCCCACATGATATAATTCCTATTTCGTTTGAAGATGATTCATTATAACATAAATGAACCATCTTGCAAGGATTTAAATGTAACAGAATGTTATAAGATTTGGATTGAATAACCCATGTGGCGAAGGCCTGATATATCGTCACGACTGCAGACGCGGTCATATTCACGATGAAGTCTATCACGTTTACCTTCCAATTCTACCAAACAATTTTCACTGTCACCTGATTCGATTTCTTCAGTCAACTCATCGATTTCATCATCAAGACGGTTGATAATTTCATCTTTAACATGCATTAGCAATTCTTCATCATCGTTGCCAGATACGTTGATTGCTTCTTCGTTTAATGATAATAATGCTTTCATAATATATTTCCTTTGGTATTGTTTGTTGGTGTTGATTCATTATAACCTCTTTATCATAATGAATCAAGGATTTAAATGTAACTAGATGTAATTAAAAAATACGATTGATTGCGCTATTTCTCCAATTATCAGTATTTAAATCTTCACTGAATTTCTCATAATCCCAATTAAATCCGTACTCAAATTTAGTAACATCATATAATCCATCTTCAGTCGGAGCATATTGGTCAATAGTTAGACTATGATAAAATCCATCACCATCACCATCAATCGATGCACTTAAAACCCATGTAGGAGCATCTTTAAATATTTCTTGAGTTAATATAGTCATAATGTAATTCCTTCGTCATTGTTTGTTGTTGATATGACTATTATAACAAATTAGCTATAATAGTCAATCGAAGTAATGTAACTAAATGTTAATCGTTATATGCGTCAGAAATTTCATCATCGATAATATCATCATTTTCTTCAGCTTCGAGTTCTTCCATCATCGCCTTGTACTCAGGCTCACAAGCACGTTTAATCATTTCAAGGCGGTCGATATGTAATTGTGACATAATATAATTCCTTCATCATTTGTGGGTTGGTATAATCATTATAACATGACTATACCTTTTGTCAACTATTTATTTTTGAATTTGTGTAACAGTTTGTAATCTGCGATTAATTCAACAATTACGTGATATAATACAAAAGCAACAAACAATACGAACGCAGCAGCGACTAATTGAATTGACATATTCAGCTCACGCGCGCGCTCTGATAATAAAAATAATAATACGAAAAAGGCGACAACAATTGTAGCTGCAAATAAATGTTTCATAATATATTAACCTAATGTTGTTGATTGAAATTATATTATAATACATATAAAAATAATTAGCAATCAACTTAATGTAACAGAATGTAAAGTTGATTGATAATTATTTTTTAAAATTCTTGCATTTATCATAACTTATAGCAATGATTAAGAATACTACAATCATAGGTAACGCAAACAACAATAAAAATACTAAAAATCCTGTGCTTGCCTGCGCTAATAAAATATAAACTACCATTAATAAAATTGTAAAATATTCAAATTTTAACATACTTAGTTGAACCTGTTTGCATTAAAGATGAATCATTATAACATGTATAATGATTCATGCAAGGATTTAAATGTAACAGTATGTTAAGCTGATGTTCCTGTTGCAAAAGCAAAAATTAAGTTGTAATGTGACATAAAAAATAATATTACATAGATTTTTACTACGACTACTATTAGTTGTTTCATGTGAAACCTCTGGATTAAGAAATCCGCGGTTATTCATGCACTAATCTCATTACCATCAAGTATACAAATTGTGGGATTGTTTCATGTGAAACAGCAACTGTTATTTCTGTAATTTTACGAGAAATATCCAGATAGGCATCTTGAAGTTCTTTATGAGTTTTCTGGCTAAATTCACCATCATGACCTTGATAATTAATTTCCATATCATTTAAGAGATTATCGGCCTCATATTTCAGATCTTCAATTAGTAACTGTTTAGTTACCGCTAAAGTTTTTTCATCTGTTTCACATGAAACATAGCGGGTAGTACCTTGAAATGGTAGTTTGATTTTATACATAATACGCATAATATAATTCCTTCATCATCGTTTGGTTGATATGACTATTATAACAAATTGGTCATAATAGTCAATCGGTTAAATGTAACTAGTTGTTATATTATGCACCGAAGATCCGGCCCATTTCATCGATTCCAACAGCATACACATGACGCTTTCCGTTTTGGTCGCAAAAGAATCTAGTATCACATGAGCTAATAATAGAGATTTCAAAATTACCAGATTTAATACGGTTGATAATTAAATCCTCAGACAGGTCACTTACGACAGCCATTTGGAATTTTGAAGAATTTGAGCGTGATAGCAATTTGTTGCGTAGCATAGTTGAATATGAAATAGCCATGATAAATTTCCTGTATCATCGTTTGTTAAAATGATATTATAACGTCTATCAACTGTTCGGTCAATAGACGTTATGTAACAGAATGTTATTATTCAGCGATTGCTTCGATTTCAACAATTGCTTCAACTTCGGCAACTTCGTCAATTATTCCTTGACTTTCAACTTCAGCTTCGATTTCTTTTTGTGCTTCGGCGTCAGCCTTGACACCTGCAGGATTGAAATGTTGACGCACTATTTCACGAATTTCTTCATCATTTTTAAGCGAGTTTTTCATTTCTTTCCAATTTTCGTATTCGTATTTTACTTCCTGTTCGGCTTCATTCGATTTTGATTTATCAATGATGGTGAAGAACGCTGTGCCGCCTTCAATGAATCCCCATGTTTGAAAACAAAAGCAACCTAAGTATTTACCTGTATTCATCGCTGAGCGATTGCTGATGTGAGCTTCATCATACGTGCCACCTTCAAACAATGCGACATTCATGTTCCAAAGGTAATTCGCGTCACCGTCAATTAATCCTTCCTTGACTAAAAATTTGACTTTTGGCAAAATTGCATTGAAGCGACGTTCGAGTGATGAATCAACAGCGTTCCAATCGTAAAATTCAAAATTGGTTGACGCAAGTGATGGGTTAGCGACCAATGAGCTGATAGATAATTGTTTCATAATATAATTCCTTCATCATTTGTGGTTGGTATGATTATTATAACAAGGATTGCAATAATAATCAAGGATTTTAATGTAACTCTTTGTAAATCATTTTGACAATTTTTGTAGCATTTGTCGTTTTCATATGATTATTATAACAACTATTCATATAAAGGTCAACGGTTAAAATGTAATTGAATGTAACTAAAATTTTATTCATTTGCATTTCGTTTGTTGATATGACTATTATAACACTTCGTACCAATTAGTCAATAGTTGTTATGTAACTCTTTGTAAATCATATTAAAAAATAATCATCGTGCTAATCATTTTTTAATATGATTCATTATAACATTTTAGCATAATGAATCAAGGACATTAATGTAACAGAGTGTAATTAAAGTAATTCGTAAATTATGGCTTGCATGCCATTCATGCTCGAATTAGTGGCAGCATTGTTCAACTGTTTGACAAGATTTGCACCAGTGCGAGGATTCATATTAATCTTTTTGTTACCACTCTCATGTTCCCATGACTTGCCTTTCTCAAGCGTATAATGGAAATCCTCGATGAGTTCATCGATGGTGCCTGTATAAGGACCATAGGTCGAGCCAGTGCGGGTGTTGTAACTTGAGATAGTGTATTGTTTAGCCATAATATAATTCCTTCATCATTTGTTGTTGATATGACTATTATAACAAATTAGCTATAATAGTCAATCGATTTAATGTTACTTTATGTAACTAAAATTTATCGATGACTTCTCCCGTATTCGTTACAGCGATGGCATAGTCATATTCATTGCCATAAAGATCTTCAATTGTATGGCCTTTATACCCGCCTGCCACAATGACAGTCAATGGTAACATTTCTTCATAATCTTCAGCCTGTTGCATTTTGCGATGGCAATCCTCCTCTGAAATGTTTGATACGATTGCTAATTGATAACGAGCTTCGCTTACCATTAAGATATTTCGAGCGACTTGAGTTAATGTTGACATAATGTAATTCCTTATCATTGTTTGGTTGATATGACTATTATAACAAATTAGCTATAATAGTCAATCGAAAGTATGTAACAGATTGTAATTAAAAAGGACGCATATTTTGTGCTTTATCCTCTGTATATCTGCCCATAACATAAACGTCATCAACTGTCAACTTCATCTCTAATTCTATGTCACCATCTTTTATAGATAATTTGAAGTGGTCTCCTTCAGGCACAAGATTTAATACCACACCATTGTTTGAGATATTCATAACAGAATCCTTATATTTCGATTGTTGATATGACTATTATAACAAATTTAGTATGGTAGTCAATCATATTAATGTAACAGAATGTAATTCCTTGATGTTTCACATGAAACGATGAGGATAGGTATATCCATCTTTAATAGTTGACCATATATATACACCGACGTATGCGGAATGCTTCAACTTAATTCTACGATTCTGAAGGCCTTTATAATGATGAGCATGTGGTGATTTAGGACCTAGGCGACCTTGAAGGCCTACTCTGTAACGGAAAGGTTCATCAGGATTATGTCTATTAGCTTTATTATAGGCCTTGACATAGGCCTTCAGGTCACGAAGTTCCTCGCCTGCAGGTCCTGGGTAATGTTGGTCACCATTAACATCAGTTTCAACAGGAGCATTGAATTGAAATGCAGATGCTTTACGGATAAGGTTTTTCATTTTTTCCAATTCGGCTTTTGCTGTATAATCAATAGACATAATATATTTCCTTCATCATTGTTTGTTGTTGATGTGACAATTATAACCAAATTAGTTATAATTGTCAACCATTAATTTTTATACTTTTGCTAATCGATATAATTCCTTTAGATCTTGATATTTTTTACGCGCAGAATCATGAGCCAAAGATCTTGTAATCATGACAACAGGAACTGCTAAACCATTGGAATCGAGTTTCATTTTATTGAATTTCTTTTCCGTGTATTCTGAAGATCCACGAGCAGCATTTGGATTGAAGCTAGATTGTTTGCGAAGTAGACGTGAGATGCGACCGTTCATATTATATACCTTTTAGTGTTGGGTTGATATGACTATTATAACAGGATTGAAATAATAGTCAATCGGATTAATGTTACTTAATGTTAACAGATTTGTGGATATTTCTGTGCGATTCTATCATTATTCATGTTAAAATGGTCTCGTAACATTTTTCGAAGTTCCGCGTCATAACCTGTTACTTTATACTCATCATCGAATACACCAGAGATATATTCAATTTTAACTTGAAACTGTTTGTCCATGTTTTTTGCATGGTCCTTTTGTAGTTTCAGCAATTGACGCTCAGGCATGATTTTATTAGCAAATTCTAAACGATGCTTAAGTTGGATGGTATGCAATTTATCAGTCATGATGAAGTCCTTATTGGTTGTTGGTATATGACTATTATAACAAATTAGTCATAATAGTCAATCGGAAGAATGTTACTAAATGTTATTATTCATAAATGTAACTGTCCTTGTAATTTTCTCTTAAATGTGATTTCATTTCCGTATAATCTTTAAATTCATGCATCTCAAGATTTCGGTCTTCATCGAACGTCCAATAAGATGCCTTCATGTCCTGATTTCTATGACCGGTGCGAGGACACACGCCGCCTAGGAATTCATCGTCTGAAATTCTACTGATTCTTAAATCGTCATACAGCGATCCGTTGCATGGGCAATTGTTCTTAAACCAGACATAACAAGTGTCACCATTTACGATTCCTTCTTTTACCAAGAATTTCAATTTTGGAATCATTGCTTTTGCTCGATTCTGCAATGACGATTCTTTACAGAACCAATCGTAAAATGACCAGCAGTCGTCATGATGTAATAGTTCAGGATCCGCGATAACTTGATTGATAGATACTCTAGACATAATATAATTCCTTCATCATTTGTTGTTGATATGACTATTATAACAAATTAGCTATAATAGTCAATCATTGGAATGTAACAGTTTGTAATTAAATTTCTTCGATTGTCACATCGTTTGAAGTGATGAAATGATGAGTGACAAAGTTCCATTCACGCATCGGTAACCATTCAGAATAGTTCTTTTCAACTTCTTTATAAATTTCTGCACCATCCTCAGGATCCGAAACTTCAACAACATAGACACCGTCGGTGATACCATAATCAGATGAGATCTCCAACATATCTGGATGAGTTGAATCAAGTGTCATTTTAAATTTAGCCATAATATAATTTCCTGTGTTATCGTTGGTTGGTACAATCATTATAACGTCTGTCAACCAATTAGTCAACAGACATTATGTAACAGAGTGTTAATAATCGTTGCCTAACAATTCATTTAAACGCTCTTGCAATCGTACAAGCTCTGACAGGCTCATTTCATATTCTTCATGAATATGTGTATTATCATCAGCAAGGCGGTCAAAGCCTACGAGAATCGTTCTGTCGCCTTCAGCGAATGTTAATATTTTGCCGTTATTTTTAAATTTTAACATAATGTAATTCCTACGTCATTTGTTGATTTGATGATTCATTATAACATAATATCATAATGAATCAACAGGCAATTTGTAACAGTGTGTAATTTTACATATATAATGCAATTTGCTCAGCGTCATTATTAAACATGACATTCATTGCATTTTTAACATCATTATCACGCCCTACAATCGTCAGCTCATCGTCAGCGTCGCCCTTCATATCAAAATATATTGAAACATTATATTCATGCTTCATAAATGCGATATATTCATTTTGTGACATATCAATGCAATATTGAATATTTGAAATTTGCATAATAAATTCTCTTCGTTTGTTGATTTGATGATTCATTATATCATAGCGACATAATGAATCAACAGGCAATTTGTAACATTGTGTTAATCAATGTCAAAATTGATTAATCGAAGCAATTGCTCATCATTGATTTTTTTAATGCGAATCGTCATATCGTTTGAATGAGCAAATGAGCCGTCATGATAAAATTCATCGATTGATTTTTTTGTATTAATATCAGCAATTGATATAATATTATCATCGATGATATTATCAACAAAAGCAATGATTCGTTTTTCATCGTCAAAATTTGCGATAACAATGTCATTTAATTTAAACATAATATAATCTCTTCGTTCGTTGTTGATAATGATATTATAATCGATTGCAAATTTTATTGCAATCATATTAATGTAACAGAGTGTAATTTATTTGATTACATAACTTTACATAAAATTGATTGCATATTGATACTGCTATGTTATAATTATGAATAGCGTCTGGTAAGGACAATTACATGAAACACATAATATCAAAACATATTATATCAAAACATAATATATCTCTGAATATAATATAAAAACATAATATATCTCTGAATATATTATCGAGAGATATATTATCTAGAGATATAATGAGATAGGGTCTGGAGAATCTAAGAAATATCAAAAAAATTTAGAAAAACTTTTAGAAAAACTATTTTTTAGAAAAACTATTTTAACATACTGTTACACTTTTTACCTTGACAACCGGTGCTAGAATTGTTATAATACATTGTCGGTTGTTCTGATACACCCTATTATTCCGGTTGAAATATATATCTCTAAGGCCTCGCGGCCAGAGCGTAATCATATGTAACTATAATATATTATAAGATATATTGAAAATAATTAGAAAAACTATTGAAAAATTAGAAAAACTATAGAGTGGACTATCTAATATCTTTATAAGTCAATTGTCAGAGATTACACTCGGTAACACTAATTCAATTGACTTCTGGATACTGGACAACCGGAAAATACTCGGTGAATTATCTCGTGGATCTATTCTTGTGGATCTATTTTA
>JAOXOE010027254.1:0-18921 GCA_028565055.1 Phoeniculus purpureus
AGCCTGGCTCCATCTTCCTGACACTCACCCTTCACATATTTATCAACATTAATGGGGTCACCCCTCAGTCTCCTCCAAGCTCAAGAGCCCCAGCTCCCTCGGCCTTTCCTCACCAGGGAGATGCTCCCCTCCCTTCATCATCTCTGTGGCTCTGCATTGGGCTCTCTCCAGCAGCTCTGTGTCCTTCTGGAGCTGTGGGGCCCAGAACTGGACACAAGATTCCAGCTGTGGTCTCAGCATAGATAAAGTCCTCTAAGTATGTAAGGAATTAAAACGTGTGCTTAATGTTGATCATATTTGTGTCAGACACTTCTGTACCTGCTACGAAACCCGTCTTGAACTGCGTGCGCGGTTAGTGCGTCTGTAGTGCTGCCCCCGAGGAGCCTGTTCATGCCACCAACCCGAAGTGTCTTTGTCCCTAGACTCTACAGCTCATGATTTCACGTTTCACGTGACGCCTTGCAGCACCAGGAACAAACAGACCTGGGAGGCCAATCTCACCTGGATTCCAAGTGAGTCCCTCTGGAGCAGACAGTGCCATTCTGCACGGGGAAAAAGCCAAGCCCAAGCGAACGGCCGTCCCTCGGTCCTAAAAGCCAAATGACTGGGGAGGGCTGAAGGTTGAGTAGGTGAGTGACAGCAACGGCCAGAAAGGACCACGTTTGTGTTTGCTGTGGAGCATCTCCCTGCTGAGGAAGGGCTGAGGGGGCTGGGTCTCTTGAGCTTGGAGAGGAGGAGACTGCGGGGTGACCGACCTCATTCCTGTTGATAAGTATGTGAAGGGTGGATGTCAGGAGGATTCCTTACTTGCAGTATCTTAACTAGGACGTGATGTCACCTTTTTGAAGATCATCTTCAACGTCTGGTTTGAGGGTGCCAATGTGCTCCACTGGAAGGAAGTCGTCTGCAGTGGAGCCGACGATAAGTACTCGGTGTGCGGAAGACTGAAAGGAGGTGGGTGTGGAAGATGGCCAAAGCCTTTCCCTTGCCTGCCTGGTTCCCTCCACACCAGAGCCACGTCCTGGCAGCCCTCTGTCACCACTAAGCGGGTTTCTCACTGAACCCTCCGATCAGCCCATGCAGACAGGTCTCCCTCTTCACAGACCAGCCCGGCTCACCCTGCTTGGAGGCAGCGTTGTGCAGAGCAGGCAGTGCTCCTGCGCCAGAGGCTTTCCACAGCCGTGCCTTCACGCCCCTGGACAGCAGCTTCAGTCTCTATAAATGAGGATTAGTCAGGTCCTTCATCTCATTGTGACCCTTCCATTCTCAGCATCTCTAAAACGGCACCAGAAGACTTCACTCAGCGGAACTGTACCGAAACCTTGAGAGGAGGATTAAGGCAGGGTATGAGAATAAAGGCCAGAAAGAGCTGCAGCGAGCTCCACATGCATCGCCCATGACTTCTACTCCCTAAGAACAAGTATCAGTTCACTTTGGTTACCACTCAGGGGAACTGCTATTGCAAGGAAACTGGAGTTAGCAGAGCAGGATGGGTCTGCAGGAGACAGTGCAGACGGTGCGGTCTGTAGGAGATAGTTTGTGGTTAACTTCTGTTGTCTGATGTAGTTTAGACAGACAGGGAGAGCTCCATGAGAAGAAACAAGTGAGGGCTCTGCCAGTGGAAGACTAAAGGGCCTTGGCACTGTGGTGGAGGGATTAGCTGAATTGCTCTGTAGCTCTCCAGGAGGTTTGGCTGATGGCTGTGTGATTAACCAACCTCTGATACGATGATTATCTTTGTTTTACAGAAACCTTCACGACAGCGTTTCACATCAAGGGTGCCAGAATCACCTTTCCAAAGGTACTTACAGCGACTTAATCAATCGGGTACTGCAGGTAGGGGGTGTTTTCTGAGACGAGACGGTCCCCCAGACTGCAGAAAACAGCACGAGAACGTGTCAGGAAGCTCTCGCATCCTGAAGTGATGCCTCCAGAGTGGCAAGTGTCTCTGAAAGGTCCAGTCACACAGGAACACGTCCAGGCAGGTTTTAAGGGTCTCCAGAGAAGGAGACTCCACAACGTCCCTGGGCAGCCCCTTCCAGTGCTCCATCACCCTCACTGGGAAGCAGTTTTATGCACAAATATATCTGGACACACCCATTATAGCAGTTCCTGAGGGGTTTAAAACCCACCTGGCCATGTTCCTGTGTGACTTAGTCTAGGTGATCCTGCTGTGGCAGGGGGATTGGACTAGATGATCTCTCGAGGTCCCTTCCGATCCCTGATGTTGTGTGATTCTGCAAATCTTCTGCAGCCCTAAGAGAGATCACCAAAAGCATCCCAAGCAGCTGCTTCGACAAGAGCTGGCAGAGCTATGTGCTAATCCTTTTTCTCTGGGTTTGTTTTTCCTTCTAGGGCAGCTACAGCATCATTTCACAAGGGTTCTCTGACGGTTCTGAGACCAACATGTTCATATGCTTGAATTTCACCATGACAGTAAAACAAGACGCTTTCTAAACGCACCTGGCTGCTGAACATGGGAGTCCCTTCTGCCAGCAACTGGAGTCTGAGCTGCAAAATAACAAGCACAACCTCCAGCCCACACTGACTTCTGGGAGGCGCTGGCTAGCAAGCAGCACCGTGGACTAGTCGAGGACTGGGCTTGATAACCTCGAAGGTCTCTTCCAACCAGAGTGATTTTGTGGTTCGTAGAGTCATTCAGGTTGGAAAAGACCCCCTGGGATCATCGAGTCCAACCGTCAACCCTACTCTACAAGCTCGCCCCTAAACATCACATCTAAGCGACGCTGTGAGGTTCCCACCCACTCACGGCCCTGCTGCAAGATGATGCTCAGTCACTGTGCAGGGGAAGCTCACAGAATCACAGAAGGGTACAGGTTGGAAGGGACCTCCAAAGATCATCTAAGTCCAGCCCTCACTGCTGCAGCAGGGTAAGCACCTGGTGCACCCAGACTGCCTCAAGACACGCTGTCCTACATGGGGCTCAACCCTACAACCCTGGGATTCAGGGTCCTGTGTGAACCTCTGGGAATGAGGAACCCTGGTTACTCCACAGAATAACCCCAAGTGGGTGTTTGGCTCAGGACTGAGCTTTGGTGCTGGACCTGGAGTCACCTCCCAACCACTCTAAACTAGTGTTCTAAACCCACCTGGCCATGTTCCTGGGCGACTTGGTCTAGGTGATCCTGCTCTGGCAGGGGGATTGGGCTAGATGATCTTTTGAGGTCCCTTCCAATCCCTGATGCTTCTGTGAATTCTGTAAGACCTTCTGAAGCTTTGATGGGCAAGAATCACAAGTTCACCAGTCCCAACTTTATAAGAAAAAGCAAGTCAAACCCTGTCGTAGGTTCTTCTCTTTTGAAGAGTGTTTGTTAGTCTCCTGTTATTTTCTGGTTGAGTCTTCTGTGCGACTTGGTCTAGGGGGTCCTGCTGTGGCAGGGGGATTGGACTGGATGATCGTTCGAGGTCCCTTCCAGTCCCTGATGTTCTGTGGCTCCGTGAAAGCAGCACCAAGAGCCATCTCCTCCTCTCCTCATTCCTGCTGTTTTTTCAGCGGCTGCCAGGATTTGCTGCAGGTGGGAAAAGAGCTTCTCTTCACCCCCTCACCCTCTGTCGCCGGCTCCGCAGCGATCAGCAGGAGCGGTTCCTGTACGTGTGTTTCCCAACACACTTGCTGAGGTGTGCTATCACCCTTCCCATTACCAAACCAGTAAAACACCCATCACTTCCAGTGAGATCAGTCCTGGTGACCACGAGAAGACCAACCTCTGCTGGCGGAGACAGCACCGGTGCTCGAGACAGGCAACGGCAGCACCACGTAGGCAACGGCAGCACCACGTACCTCAGGCACCGCCGAGCACATCTTGTTGCCAGGGAGCTGCTGGGAGACTGAAGCAGTCCCTCAGCCACCAGTTAGCCCAGCTGGTAAGAAGCACTTGAGCTCATCCTGAGCAAACAGAGCATGTGGTGGGCTCGGTGGTGCAGGGAATGGAGCTAAGGAAAAACACAGCAGCATTAATGGCCTTTGCACCGTCCTTTCCTTGGTGGACAAGACTGGCAGTTGCCGTTGGAGCATCAGCACCACACTGTGCACCCAGGGCCGTCAGGGCTCCGCTCTGTCCCAGGATTGCTGCCAGCACAAGATGTGCAGGGCCAGCAGATGGGGACAGTGACAGTTCTAATGGAAGAGACAGCGGGAATCAGAGATTCACAGAACATTAGGGACTGGAAGGGACCTCCAGAGATCATCCAGTCCAATCCCCCCGCCACAGCAGGATCCCCTAGATCTAGTCGCACAGGAACATGTCCAGGTGGGTTTTAAACGTCTCCAGAGAAGGAGACTCCACAACCTCCCTGGGCAGCCCCTTCCAGTGCTCTGTCACCCAAACATAATTAGTGTCCACTTTCATGCCACCTTTGACTCTACAGCACCAACCACCAGAAAGACAACATCTCTTGAATTTGAATCCAAAGAAGCTGCAGTCAGTTCAAAGCCTGTGCACAGTACCTTACCTCTGGCAAATAGCTATGCTGAAATGGCATTTCCATCTTTGAGATTTATACGATCGTAAAGTCAAGTGCAGTGTTGTAGGTCTTCACTTAATTGCTTTTGCAACTTGCTTTACTATGGAACTTCAATTAGCCCAAAGACAGCCTCATCTTTTTAATAAAGAGGTTCTTTCCAGGCAAATCTGTTCCGGAAGTCTGCACCTTTCTCCTCTATTTGTTTTCCTGTCACTCAGAAAATGTGTATAAACAAGTCATCTGTGAAATTCCACGTACTGGTATCGTAACTCGGAGCCCTTCAGATCTTCGTATTTGACCAGTTCACATCTCGGATGTCTGGCTTGATTGAGCACAGATGTCCATATCCCTAAGTTCTTTGGAAGGACTATTTCAGTATTAATGCCGAATATGTTTCTGCTTAATATGTGTTCCTGAGACCAAATTCCCTGTGTCATCAGGGATGCTTTCTGCAGATAAGAAGTCAGTAGAGTTCTGCCAGCAGTTAAAGTCAGGCTCAGCCACAAAACCCTCAAATGAAATTAAATAAAATTACATGGTTTGTTGTGGGTGCTAACAGTGCACAGGAATTAAAAAAAAGAGATCAAACTAAACAATGTAAGAACCACCTACTCAGGTCACCATCAGGAAATCACTGATGGAGGTGAAAGAGTATGCTGCTGTTCGTTCCCTGTTCATACACTTTTTCCTATACAGCTACATATTTCCTACACAGAATCAGAGAACATTAGGAAGGGACCTCTAAAGATCATCTAGTCCAGTCCCCTGACACAGCAGGACACACCAAGTGGCACAGGAACATATCCAGGTGGGTTTTAAATGTCTCCCGAGAAGGACACTCCACAACCCCCCTGGGCAGCCCCTTCCATCACCCTCACCATGAAGCAGTTTCTTCTGCTATTTATATGGCACCTCCTGTGTTCCAGCTCACACCCACTACCCCTTGTCCTATCACTACATGACAGCGAGAAGAGCCTGGCTCCATCCTTCTGACACCCACCACATATTTATAGACATTACTGAGGTCACCCCTCAGTCTCCTTTTTTCCAAGCTAAAGAGACCCATGTTTAGTACATTAAATACTCCACTGACAGTATTCATTGCTGTCACACACAGTTTAATCTGTCGAAGTCCCTCTCTGTCCTGCTACCAAGGTGTCTGGAAGGTTGAAATATTTCATGTCACTACAAAAATCAGAGCTCACTCTCTCTTGTTTAAAGTTCTGTGATAGCTCCTCATATATCAGCACTTCCTGAATTAACAACAAAACCAGAGTTTCCCATTAAACAAACGTCTCCTTCCCTCTCCCTCTGCTGCTATTACCTGAACAGATGTGGCCCTTATTTTGGGGCAGCCATAGTCCTTACCACATCCTGTGACTGCAGTTTACATTACATTCCCTCCTTATCTCTCCAATGGCTGTTCTAACTTTATGCCACAGTCTCCTTACAGAGAAAAAAGGAAGTGAGTTTTGCTGAAAGCAGAACGATTAACCATTTATAACCCTTGTCCTGAGCTGGCTTTGTCTGTGGCACAAACATGAAACAGCAATATTAAGGTCGAGTGACCTAGCAGGACACTGCCTATCAGAACATTTTCCCACTCTGCAGGCTCCTAATCTATTGATGCTCCCGAGTTTGGTGAATGATTGCCGTGAAAGTGAGGAATGTCCGCACGATGTTATTAAAGTGTAAACAGCACTCCGTGTTCCAGATCTGTCATCGCAGCAGTGAAATCCATCCCTGACACTAATTCGTACAAACGGCAGGTCGCTCGAGGAAGAAAACGCCTTTCTCTGGAAACCAGCGCAGCTTGGTTTTATAGGAGACAAATCTTTGAAGGGCTTTTTGCCAGTCATTAAGCTACAGTTGTCAGCTAGATCTGTTTCCCATGTAAATAAAACTCTCTGCACAATGTAGTTTTTCCTCCTGGAAGTGCTTTATCTAAATACAAACAGGGATTGTGTTTCATTAAAATGGAGAAGCTGAAGCTTGTGAGGATTGGTGGGGAGGAGAGCTGGCTTTCAAGAATTTTGGAGTATTCAGAAATAAGCACTTCACAGAATCACAGAAAGTTCAGGATTGGAAGGGACCTTGAAAGATCATCCAGTCCAATCCCCCTGACACAGCAGGAAGCACTAGACCAAGTTGCACAGGAACATGTCCAGGCGGGTTCTAAACATCTCCAGAGAAGGAGACTTCACAACCCCCCTGGGCAGCCCCTTCCAGTGCTCTGTCACTCACCATGAAGTAGTTTCTTCTCATATTGATGTGGAACCCCCTATGTTCCAGCTGACACCCACTGCCCCTTGTCCTGTCACCAGATGACACTGATCAAAGCCTTGCTCCATCCTCCTGACACCCACCCTTCACATATTTATCAACATTCATGGGGTCACCCCTCAGTCTCCTCCAAGCTCAGGAGACGCAGCTCCCTCAGCCTCCCCCATAAGGGAGATGTTCAACTTCCTTCATCATCCTTGTTGCTCTGAACTGGACTCCCTCCAACAGCTCCATGTCCTTCTGGAACTGAAGAGCCCAGAACTGGACAAAAATACTCCAGATGTGGTCTCGCTAGGACAGAGCAGAGGATAAGAACATCTCTCAATCAGCCTTTCCTCATGAGGGAGATGTTCCACTCCCTTCATCATCTTCATGGCTCTGTGCTGGACTCTCTCCAGCAGCTCTGTGACAAAGCCAGCCCAAAAGCTGCATTCATCTTGGGTTTTGTTTTTTTTTTAAAATCGGCCTGTGCCAGGCTTGATTTCCTTAGGAAGATACTGTAGTGAAAATTAATGTAGAGTGTAACACAGAAAGCAGTGTACATTAGATAATTCTTAGGCACTGCACCATTTCAGGAACGCCCAGCATTCACCACTCTCACTGATCTCAAAACCTCACTGCATTAGTCCCTGAGTATTTAAAATGAGTCCTAAACTGCCCAATGTCCTTTTAAATCCTAACCCACTTGTCAACCACATTAACGCCAGCAGTACTGAAATCCGAATGAGTTCCTGTAAGACTTCTGTTCCAAAATGGAAAAATCTCTCTTCTCTGTCATCCACGCCTAGATTTTTAGAGGCAGCTCTCACATTCTTGACCATGAAGCAGTCGGAAAATCTTATTTCCATAATGCGTATATCTTTAACTCAGTCCCCAGGCATGCAAAGTGAGTTAATACGCAGAGCATCACGGAGAAGAATAAAGATCAAGCTTGTAGCTTTTCTGGATTCCTGAAAGTGATAACAGTAACTCTTCAGTGACTTTAATGTGTTTTACAGTAAGACAGTAAAATCCTATCATTCCCTATAGGAAGATGGGTAATGGTAGGTAAGTAGAACACCTCCCCGATGAGGAAAGGCTGAAGGAGCTGGGTCTCTTGAGCTTGGAGAAGAGGAGACTGATGGGTGACCCCATGAATGTTGATAAATATGTGAAGGGTGGGTGTCAGGAGGAAGGAGCCAGGCTCTGCTCAGTGGCATCTAGGACAAGAGGCAACGGGTGCAAGATAGAACAGAGGAGGTTCCGTATGAAGGTGAGGAGGAACTTCTTCACAGTGAGGGTGATGGAGCCCTGGAAGGGGCTGTCCAGGGAAGTTGTGGAGTCTCCTTCTCTGGAGACGTTTAAAACCCACCTGCACATGTTCCTGTGCGACTCAGTCTAGATGATCCTGCTGTGGCAGGGGATTGAACTAGATGATTTTTTGAGGTCCCTTCCAATCTCTAACGTTCTGTGATAGTAAGTAAAATGCTGAATCTTGCTCCCAGGCTCACACACAAACTTTAGGCTCCAGAATATCATAGGAACAGAGGAGGTTCCATATGAACCTCAGAAGGAACTGCTTCCCAGTGAGGGCGCAGAGCCATGGAAGGGGCTGCCCAGGGAGGCTGTGCAGTCTCCTTCTCTAGAGATGTTTAAAACCCTCCTGGACAGGTTCCTGTGGGACTTGGTCTAGCTGATCCTGCTGTGGCAGGGGGGATTGGGCTAGATCATCTTTCAGAGTCCCTTCCAATCCCTGAAGTTCTGTGATTCTGTGTAAGTGACTGGCTGTCTGGACAGTTGCACAAATGAGAACTGTAGATATAGTCCTAAATAAATTAAAGTTCTCTTTTAAAGATATTGAGATACTCGGCATAAACAACTTTCTATGAAGTAATAAAACACAATGCATGCCCCAGCACTGCTGAAGATGCTCAGTGTGCCTTTAAAACTGCTTTACTGTTTCTGCTCTGGAAAACATTACCTGGAAAGCCTAGTCTCTGGGGTTTTCCCTAGAGACAGCAGGAAATGCAAGAATATTGGAAGGGAGACAGAGGAGCAGATCAGCTCTATAGCCGAGTACGTGCTAGAGTTTAAACGTGCTCAGAGGTTTTGCCTCTGCTAACTGCAAACAGCTGACTCTCTGGCAGCTCTTCTTTGAGACGGGTCCTCGGTACTGTAGCACCCGCATATTAGCGCCACTAATTTCAATATAATACTACATCATAAATACACAAAATAGAGTGTCATAACAACTATGATTTAGTCAAAATTTCCACTGGAAGGATCTATTTTCAGACATCTAAACTACCGCTTAGTGGAGCACGAAGGGATAAAATTCAACTCACAAAATATCCAGTCCAGAGTAGTCAGTTTTTTCCTATTTCTTAAATGCAGAGACAGAAAAAATTAGTTTAAAGAGTATATCCACAGTTTCATTTATTAGTCCACACTCTTGACTGTGTTAACTCCTTCAGCCAAGCAGAAACAATAGATGTTGGTATGATCCTGTGTGACTTTGTCTAGTTGATCCAGCTGTGGCAGGGGGATTGGACTAGACGATCTTTTGAGGTCCCTTCCAATCCCTAATGATTCCCTGATCAATAAGAACGAATATTTAACATCTAAGGCATTTTTAATGTGTTTGGGCTTAGGGTTTTTTTTAGGTAATGGAATTTGGTTTTCCCAGAGAGCTGGACTGGGACCTGATCCATCACAGTCAGATTCATTAGCCATGTTTTTGTATCCCAAGGTAACTCTTTGGAAGAAAACAAATACATCTGGATTTCACATAGATCTTAAGGGAAAGCTGCAAAAGGAAATGCTGCACGAGTTTCATTGCTAATGCTACAGAGCCAGAGGGTAATCAGTCAAATAGAGCCTCATGCCACTGGGGGAATTTAGGTAACAACCAGGTACACAATATATTTCAATGCAGAGCTCATTATTCTTCTTTAAAATAATGAAATAATAAAATTGTTTAAAATGATGAGACAGTAAGAGCCATATATTTTTTTGCCACACATACAAGTTGTTTATCTTTTCTTTAAAAAGAATCATAGAATCATTAGGGAGTGGAAGGGACCTCAAAAGACCAACACGCTATTTTTTCCCCCCCCCCTACAGAACCACGGAGGAATCAAATGGAGTGAAAAATGCTTCTTTCTCATCTGGAATTGCTCTATTCATAGTAAAATTCTACAATCATAGAATCATTAGGGATTGGAAGGGACCTTGAAAGATCATCTAGTCCAATCCCCCTGCCACAGCAGTACAACCAGCAGAACAGTTGATAGCATCTCTGTGCGTAATGGCCATGAATTTGTGCGGCCACATATGAAAGACAAGCTTTTCAATGAATCATTCATGATAATCCAAATCCATAAATTCTTCTGAGCTGAAACATGAATAAATATATTTCTCTTTAATGCCATTTTAGAAATGTGTGGCTGTGGCCTCGAAAGTCCGTCTCTGAGGGATGCAGTTGGAACCAACCTGTCCTTTGAACTAGCGATGGTAAAATACTCTTCACTCTTAAGGGGAAACAAGTGCTCACTCTTTCACAGTACTGTATTTATTGGCATACAGCTTTGGTAGCTAAAGTCTCCAGTTGTCTTGGAGCACGGGTACTACGTCCCATTTTTAAGCCAGAGAATCTATAGCCAGAGTAGAGTCCAGAGACAACAGATATGACAGGCGAGGAGCTGGCTCAGAGTCAGTTGCATCACTGACACCCATGTCTTACAGAAGCCTGCCAAGTCACACAGGAACATATGCAGGTGGGATTTAAATGAGCCTAATCATCTTGTGGCAGGTAGGTCTTACAATTTTCAAAAACAAATAGAATTATCTAAATATACTTTAAGCTACCTTCTTACCTAGGACCATTTGGGCCTAGGATCTCAGTGTCATCCAATGATAGGACTAGGGGCAGCGGGTGTCAGCTGGAACACAGGAGGTTCCTTATAAATATCAGAAGGAACTTCTTCCCAGTGAGGGTGACAGAGCGCTGGAAGGGGCTGCCCAGGGGGGTTTTGGAGTCTCCTTCTCTGGAGATATTTAAAACCCACCTGGCCATGTTCCTGTGTGACTTGGCCTAGGTGATCCTGCTGCAGCAGGGGGATTGGACTAGATGATCTTTTGAGGTCCCTTCCAATCCCTAATGTTCTGTGATTCTGTGAATTTATAGACAAGAAAAGAAACTGTCTCTTCTGGACAGAGGAAGCACAAAGTGCCTTGTGTATCAGTGTTATACTGATGGACTTTAACAAGCACAAGCACTGATTCAGAGTGGATTCTCCTCTGCCCTCCACAGACACTTCTCATGGAACCCCACACAGCTGGGAACTTGGCTCTTCTAAAAATCCTCCTACAGGTCTTCAGTGTGCTCAGCAGGATCTTAAATCCCCAATGCTGTGATCGCTGTATCCAACACTAACATCAGTGGTTATGCTGTCAAGCAAGTCAGTCCTCTTAGTTTGTGAGCACTAAGTCTAAAATATGTTGTTCCCTGTCAGCACGTCCGGCATCTGTAGCGGTAAGCAGTCCTCACCACATTCCAGGAACCTGACAGATTACTTGCACACCACCATGTTGTTTTCTCAACAAACATCTGGGTAATTGAAGTCACCCATGAGGACCAGCTTCTGTCAGCATAAGACCACCTTGAGCAGCCCATATGAGTTTTTCTGAGCGTCATCATCCTGTTCCTGAACAAAAACATTTTCATTTAAAATTTCAGCCACCTACACCCAGATGTTATTCACACAGAAGCGGTTTCTGTTCTGAATAAACAGAGATTGAGAGAGTTGGGGCTGTTGAGTTTGTGGAGGCTTAGGGGAGACCTCATCGTTCTCTACAACTACCTGAAAGGACACTGTCAAGATCTTGGTGCTGATCTCTTCTCACAGGGAATTAGGGACAGAACCAGAGGGAAGGGCTTCAGGGTTCAATAGGGTAGGTTTAGACTAGACATCAGGAAGAAAATCTTCCTGGAGAGAGTGGTCAGGCACTGGACTGGGCTGCCCAGGGAGGTGGTTGAGTCACAGAATCACAGAACATTAGGTATTGGAAGGGACCTCCAAAGATCATCCAGTTCAATCCCCCTGCCACAGCAGGATCCCCTAGATCAAGTCACACAGGAACATATCCAGGCGGGTTTTAAACCATCCCTGGATGAGTTTAAAAGTTGCTTAGATGTGGTGTTGGAGGATTGATCTGTTTTACGGGTGAACTTGTATAGCAAGGTTGATGGTTGGACTCAATGATCCCAAGGGTCTTTTCCAACATTTGCAACTTGGTCTAGGTGATCCTGCTGTGGTAGGGGGAATTGGACTAGATGATCTTTCAAGGTCCCTTCCAATCCCTAACGTTCTGCGATTCTGAGATACCTTCCCAAAGAAGGTGGGAGAAACGTTCCTTAAGTCCTTTGGCACTGCAGGCTGGCTGGGCTGAGAGCTCAGCATGACATCACGCATTTTTCCATGTAAATGCAAGGAAGAAAGCAGCACAAAGGAATCTCAGTTTCATCCGTGTTGTCACAAAGTCTGGTAAATGCATTAGCTAAGGGCAGTGATTAATCCAACACTCATGCAAGTGAAATGTGCTGTCAAAGTAATTTTTAGTCTTAGTCCAAGTATAACTTCATCATCAGCTGTTGGTAACAGATCACTTCCTAACTTTGGTTGTTTCTCACCCCCATGCTTACTAACATGTAAACTTCACTTAACTACTTAACTTAACTACTCTGCATTATCACAACAGTGCATCTCTTTAGGCCAACGCAGGGATGACTTCAAAATACTACCACAGGATCTTCCAGCAGCAAGGTAGTTCTCTTCAGATATGATCTCATGACTAAATCATTCCTCAGTGATTTCAAAATACCACCACAGGATTTTCCAGCAGCAAGGTAGTTCAGATATGATCTCATGACTAAATTATTCCTGACAAGCTGCTACATGCACCCCTAGGTCATAGATGTACTTTTCTTAACGGGTGAACATAAGTTCTACCATACAGAGAGAGGTAAAATAAGCTTAACAGAGAGGAAAACTCATCCCTTCATGGAATTGAGGTGGGAAAAATAAAAGTTGCTTCATTGCTGCTCTCTCTCCCCTGCCTCTGATCTAGGTGGTCCTGCTCTGGCAGGGTGATTGGACCAGATGATCTTTCAAGGTCCCTTCCAATCCCTAGTGTTCTGCGATTCCTGCTAGAAACATCATGACAGAGGAGCTGAAGGTTTGTTGTGAAACCACATAAAGCTTGTTTTGCCACATTAACACCAACGGGAGGTGCAAAAGCTCCCAGCCTCTGACAGCTGAGCTGTTCATTCAGTCAGGTGCCTAAAAATAACCAGACATTAAGATCCTCAAGCATTTAAATTTGAGGATTGTTCATGGTCTCTAATAATAACCCACCAGATAATGGCAGTCATGTGAAATGGCTCAGCCGTGTCAGATGGACCGCAACAGCTCACCAGCATCAAGTCTGTGTTTCTGTTGTGCACCCAGATTTGCCCAGCGCCACGCAGAACTTAGAGAGAAACACTGGCTAGAGGAGTTGGAGCCTGCTGGAAAGCCAAGGAATTGTTTTATCCACAGAAAGTCACATTTCTAAGTAAAGTCGCAGAAATCTGGGCAAATATGGACTTAGCATAAGAATCAGCTTAGCACAAGACATACGGAGTGCCTTTGGAGAATGTCTTTACACCAGCACAAAACACAAAGCCCCTTGCATTTGGTATTTGCAGGTGTTGAGAGGCAGAAAGGTTATGTCAATGTCTTTATTTACACGCACACGTCTGGTACTTACACTGAAAATAAATGGAGGACTTAGACTTAAAACCCCTGAGAAAATTTGCATTCCACCAAAAGATCTTGTTATGAAAGTCTTAGGCCCTCAGAATGTAGGTAGTCAGCAGTGCTGACTGCACTTGGGGAAATCTAAGGCAGAAAGACTCTCCATAATATCAGTATACAGAATCACAGAACCACTACCACCATTCACAGCTCATGTGGATCAGCTCATCAGCTGCAGTACAAAGAATTAGAAGATGTTCCTTCTAGAGGCCTGAACCCACAACAAGAGTGAAGTCAAGAACATACCACTAACAAGGAAATATAACTGAAGCAAAGAGTCTTCAAGCTGGTTATGTCACTCAACCCGTGCCTGCAGTGAACACACTGTCTCAACAAGCGGAGCATAGAGCAAAAGCTCAGTTTTCTCTGGGTCTATCTCTTTAGCCACAGGCTCAGACTGCAAAGAAGCAAAAAGGTTCTTACCTTCCTTCTGAAATAACCTCTGTGTGATGAGCCTTTGCTTCATTTCCACCAGCAATAACACACCAGAACAGAGAAACTGCCGCCTTCTGGCTCTGCTCAGGAGGAGGGCTAGAGTCAGTGTGGCTGACTGGACCCAGTAGAGCCACAGAATCACTCAGGTTGGAAAAGACCCTTGCGGATCATCAGGTCCAACCATCAATCCTACTCTGTAAGGTCACCCCTAAACCAGATCCCACAACACCACATCTAAGCTTCTTTTAAACTCATCCAGGGATGGCTGTTAAAAGGTCACAGGTGGGTGGAAGAAAACCTTTCCCTACAGGTGTGGTAGGTTAAAGTCACTCTGTCCTCTCCACAGCACACGGAGCCAGGGCTCTAAGTGTCAGGGTTACAGCTGTAAGGGGTGCTAAGTCTGTAGGTGGTACCTCACATTCAGAGGTTTGGGCTGTTAGGCTGTTTCCCTCATACCCTCATCAGGCAGCCTGCACCAAGGAGGACGTTTAGACCAGATATCAAGAACAAAGTTTTCATGGAAAGGTTTGTCAGGCACTAGATTGGGCTGCCTGCAGAAGTGACTGAGTCACCATAAGGTATTTAAAGAAATAGATGTGGCAGTTGAGGACATGGTTGCTGCTGAACTTTGCTGTGCTAAGCTAATGGTTGATCTGGGTGTTCTTAAGGGTATTTTTCATCCTAAATGATTCTATGATAAGAAGTGAGGAATAAAACAGAATAAACAGGGTTCCAGCCATTCATTCACTCTGGGCCTGTGTCTGTTCCCTTTTTGTTTGTCTTTGCCAGTCCCAAGCTGAAGGGATGCTGTTGATGTACATGGCAGCAGGCAATGAAATGTGGCTGAAGGAGGAATACTTTACAGCAGATGGCTTTTAAATAACGGGTGGGGTGGTTTTTTTTTCATCTAATGCTTTTAGCAAACTCTAGGGAAGTCAAAATCTTTTGCAATATAAAACACGCAACTTTGTGAAACAATCTTTTTATCTTCTGATTCTCTTACAATCTACATTAAAACCGACCTGGATATGTTCCTGTGAAACTTGGTCTAGGTGATTCTGCTCTAGCAGGGGGATTGGACTAGATGACCTTTGGAGGTCCCCTCCAATCCCTGATGTTCTGTGATCCTCTGATGACATTTGAGGGATTTTTTTAAATCTTTTAATTGCAAGGGTGCTTCTAAAACAGGATTCACTGGCTTCTAAAATTTCTTAACTAAGGGATCAGACAGCAATTAATGACTTGTTGGAAGAGAAAATTGTTGCTTTCTGATGTGTTAGCTTAGCAGGACATCTTCTGCTCCATAGAAGAAAACAGATAAATGAGATACATGAGATAAATGATAAAAGACATAAAACCGCTCCAGTTACTGTTGTTTTATTGAGAGACAATAAATATCTCTCAAGAGCCTAATCATTGATGGCTATTCTTCTTCATCTTTAGAGTAGGTTTTCATATCTGATATAGGGTGAGCTCCCACAAGACCCTAAATCCACTGCGGAGCACTACCAGAGAATCCTACTACAAATTCTGTCAGGAGGAGCACCACAGTGCTGCAAAACTCCAGTAATGATGAAGTGCTGCAGTGAGGAGATTAGACGATCTTTCGAGGTCCCTTCCAATCCCTAATGTTCTGTGATATGTTCCTGTGTGACTTGGTTTAGGTGATCCTGCTGTGGTGGGGGGATTGGAGTGGATGATCTTTCAAGGTCCCTTCCAATCCCTAACGCTCTGTGATTCTGCGATGAGTGTCCTGGCACCAGAAAGCTTCAAGAGGTCTCACTGAGAAACCTAAAAAAACGCCTGTGGAACATCTAAAGTGTTTCTTTCGCAAGGGTACGGATTGCTAACTGCTTTAGGAAAATGAATTCATTTAGCTAGAAAATCAGATGGGGACCTTATATTGTGCAAAATGCACTATAACTGAAGTTATAATACACCCAGTCCGTCATTACCGCTGCAGCAATATACTGTTCCATAGATCATATTTTAATTACATCACCAGATGGTTAGAAACCACTCTAATACTCTTTTAAGCAGCTACCTGTTCCTAGATGCAGCATTCTTGCCTAAAAACACATCACAAGAAATGGCAATCGTGACCACAGAGTTTTGGATGGCAAAGCAGAGATGTAGAGGACAAGCACTCATCAAAAATCTCACCAGCTTTATGAAAGCAGGCTTGTTAAAGTGCTTATGTCCTACTTCAATAAGTAGTTAAGCTGTGTAATGTGCAGGAGACTTCTGCTTTTCAGCCATAAAGACTATCTGGTCTCAGCATTACAAACTCAACCATCAGGTTCAATTACAGCCTGATACCCAAATATGTTGGCAGAAGGCAGTTTACAAACAGTCTGGGTCAGTATCTGGTGCTGGTTCCTTTGCCTGGGAGCTGTATTGGGTTAACTTTACTGCTTTTGAACAGATATGTTCCATGGAACTGTGGAGGAGACTCTCGATCCCAAAAGAAACAAAGCAGAGCTGTAGATCGAGGCTTCTACTTGCTGGTCAATGCTGTCTTTTTCTACCCTCTAGTGGTGAAACTACACTCTCAGGAAACAAGTTCAGTGAGTTTTATAATCACCAAGACTAACAAGAAGATGTTTAAGGAATCTTGTGTCAAGTTCTGGGCCCCTCCATTCCACAAGGACACGGAGCTGCTGGAGAGAGTCCAGGGCAGAGCCACAGAGACAATGGAGTGGAGCATCTCCCTGATGAGGAAAGGCTGAGGGAGATGGGGCTCTTGACCTTGGAAAACAGGAGACTGAGGG
Source organism: Phoeniculus purpureus (assembly GCA_028565055.1). Classification (NCBI taxonomy): domain Eukaryota; kingdom Metazoa; phylum Chordata; class Aves; order Bucerotiformes; family Phoeniculidae; genus Phoeniculus; species Phoeniculus purpureus. The sequence goes on from JAOXOE010027254.1 coordinate 16,811, forward strand.
GTGACCCCATGAATGTTAATAAATATGTGCAGGGTGGGTGTGAGGAGGATGGAGCCAGGCTCTGCTCAGTGTCATCTAATGGATATCTAACAATATCTCCTTTCGCACTTAAGATACGAAAACACTGGAAGTTCTCGGTCAGTAAAGCAAGATTGCTGTTTGACAGCATCTCATGCTGTCTGAAAACATGCAAGCAAGAAAAACCATGAATGCAAGTGTTAGCCAGCACATAGGGTTAATTCATCCCTTTGAATGATGACTAGAGAACAGGCAGCGCTCAGAAGTGAGCCCAAATGACTCATTTTCTGAAAGACCAAATTCAAGTCCCTTGCCAGCACTTCCTCTCCACACCCTGAAACTGCTCCTTCACTACACGCACAGGGGTAACCTTGTTGTTGCTGCAGGCTCTCGAGGCTGCTGGAATATGAAAATATTCACTCGGTTTCTATTTCTGCAGACAAAGCACCACAGAATATCAGGGCTTGGAAGGGACCTTGAAAGATCATCTAGTCCAATCCCCCTGCCACAGCAGGATCCGCCAGATCCAGCCACACAGGATCATACTCGGTGCAGCTGAACGGCTGCTCTGTGAGTACAGCAATTGTATTTTCCTTGGTGCAAGCGAGGAGAGTTTTATGGAGAACTGCTTTTTACAGTGCCTCCCCTGGGAGTGTCTCACATTTGGAGGAGGTCCTTTCCTTCCCTTGTGAATGCACTGTCCGGGCAGAAAGCATTCTAGCTGCTCCTGCAGTGCTCCCCAGACAGCCCCTCATGCTTGTGTGAGTGTCACTGTTGTGCAGCAACAGAATGTGCAGCTTAAGGGACCCCAGGATCAGCTAGACCACCCAGCGGCTTGCAAGCTCTGGTATAACAGAGCTTCCCTCTGGCAAAGGGTGCCTGAGCAGCCTGGACAAACTTGAGGAACGCCTTCAGAAACAGATGTTGGACGCTGTGCTGTGGCAGGGGTCATTGTGCTGAAAGCTTTGGAACGGTTTTACATCAACTGACAATCGGCTCACACTCCAGCTGCCTACTAGGAGCACAACTGGACCAGGTACTGTATTTCTCACTTACTATGTTGGGAAAGACACCGGAAAATGGTAATGGGTGATTTTTCATGCTTCTGTGGATAAAAAACAGTTTGAGGAAGTTTTTAAGGGACATTTCCCTTTACAATGACATTGATACTGCTCTGGCAGGGGGATTGGAAAAGATGATCTTTTGAGGTCCCTTCCAATCCCTAATGTTTTGTGATTCTGTGATAATCTAGAGTCTGATCTGAGATGCACTGTAGCAGATAAACCAGAGAATATTGACAGCCTTTGATTAAGTTTTAAATCCAAGGTTACTGCAGTGACTACTAGGAAAATACATATATGACAAAGCTCTTTCTCTTGATTTTTGCAGGATCTGGACACTTCAAGTATGGAAATGATTTGGACACTATCTTCTTACTGGTAAGAAAAAAGTTCAGTAGTATTGTTATATCATCATCCTTAGCCATAAGTGAGCAATGGACAATAATCATGTAATTCTCTACTACAGAGGTTTATCCACGAATTATGTTCACTATGTGATTTAATTTGGGGTTTTTGTTCTTAGCTTTTTCACCACACAAAGCTTCTCACACAACGTTTGTGTGAGAAGGATGCCAGAGGAAGCTGATCATGTTCTTAGTTTCCCAGACCAACTTTTAAAAAACCTCCCACAACACTAAAGCTAAGAAGGGAGGTGCCTAGCAGATCAAGAGAGGTTCTCCTCCCCATCTACTCTGCCCTGGTGAGACCACATCTGGAGTACTGTGTCCAGTTCTGGGCCCTTCAATTCAAGAAGGACAAAGAACTACTGGAGAGAGTCCAGCATAGAGCCACAGAGATGATGGAGTGGAACATCTCCCTGATAAGGAAAGGCTGAGGGAGCTGGGGCTCTTGAGCTTAGAGGAGATTGAGGGGTGACCTCATTAATGTTGATAAATATGTGAAGGGTGGGTGTCAGGAGGACGCAGCCAGGCTCTGCTCAGGGGCATCTAATGATAGGACAAGGAGCAATGGGTGTCAGCTGGAACACAGGAGGTTCCACATCAATATGAGAAGGAACTTCTTCACAGTGAG
>JAOXOE010027255.1:0-18920 GCA_028565055.1 Phoeniculus purpureus
TTAAACATCTCCAGGGAAGGAGACTCCACAACTCCCCTGGGCAGCCTGTTCCAGTGCTCTGTCACCCTCACTGTGAAGAAGTTCCTTCTGATGTTTATATGGAATCTCCTATGTTCCAGCTTACACCCATTGCCCCTCGTCCTATCACTAGATGACATTGAGAAGTGAAGAGAAGCCCAGATTTTGTACAGAATGTTTATTGGAGATGGTGGTGACTCTTTAAAGCTCTGTGAGATGAAAAAAGCAGGCAGAACTCTCAGGCATCTAGACTCAGCCACTTTGCATTGTGAGCTTGCAGTCCCTTTTTGGAGCTACCAGCCCTGAAATTCCATGGTCCTCCGACAAAGACAAATTCAATATTGCTGTGCTGATGGATGTGTGATCCTAAGAGAACAATAGATCTTCTGCTCTTTGAATTCCCTGCTTCCACAGACCACCAGTGAGAGAGGTTATCTGTAGTTGCTCCCCTCCACCTGCAGCAGCGTTGGATGTATGGAACAGGAGGAGAGAGAAGACATGAATTTGGTTATAGCTCGCTGAAGTGCAAAATGAATTGATGAAAGAAAATCACCCTACAGCTCATGATTTATTTTGAAGAAACCTTGTTCATGTTTTTAGGGTAAGCAAAGAAGATCCATCTGGTGAGTTTACGGCTCGTAGACTGTGGAAGGGACTGATTTGACAGCTTTTACAGCTCTGTTATCTCGAAACTTGAAAACATCGAAAGCTTTTCATTAGAGAGTAACTAGTGATCAGGAAACAGCCTACACTGGAACTCCCTGCAAAGGCAGTTGTTGGCCAGTTGGGTGATAACTTAAGTACCAGTCTAATTTAGTCATTTTAAATTTTACACAATTTATGTATAAAAACCCAGCTATGTGACTAAAACATCAAGTCAGATAAGTCAGGTTTACAGGAAGCAGTGACCAAATTAGGTCACTACTTACTCAACTCACCCGGATCACTCTTGGAGTTCAGAGCCTTTGTGCCAGGATTGAAGTTGCTTCTTGATAAACTTAATTGTAGGAGACAGGCAGGAACCCTACTGCACAGGTTTGTTCTCAAGCTGGAAGTCTAATTAGGATAGGGGCACAAGGATGATCAGAGGGCTGGAGCCCCTCTGATACAGCAACAGCCTGAGTGAGTTCAGGCTGTCCAGCCTGGAGACGAGAAGGCTCCTAGGGGACCTTAGAGTAGCTTCCAGTACCTGAGGGGGCTCCAGGAAAGCTGGAGAAGGACTTTCTGTGTGGGACTCTGGCGATAGGACAAGGGGGATGAGTTCAAGCTAAAAGAGGGGAAATTTAGATTAGACCTTAGGAAGAAATTCCTCCCCGTGAGGTATCAGTTTCATATTTCCATTTCTACTTTGCTGAAATTCTCCAGAAGCCTGAAATTTCAGCAGTACATTAATGCGGCTTCTTGCATATTCTTCTCCTCACTGTTTCCTTCTGATGTAGAATGATGGAATTAAATCAACAGAAAGCTTTGGCCAGTGTGGACCAAGCTCTGGATCTCACGACCAGAGTCATTTCAGGCAGTAACCTGAGTAGGTTATGAATTCGTACCGATATTGACAGCCCAGTTCTTCTTTCTGACCCTTGTTTAAATGGCCTTAGCAGTATCTAGGGCAGCACAGTTAGTGTAACACAGCCGTAACTGAGTCGTTGCTGTTATTCTAAAGCTTTTCAAAGGCATACAGGGGTGATGTGATGTGACCAAGCTATGGGTCTCACCACTGGAATTCCTGAAGTAAATTCCTTCCTATCCGTGTAGCACAGTGGATTCCTGCCTCTGGCTGTTTTGATAGATTTACAACTGAGTGACATGCAGAGAACGTTTCTGAGGTGGCTGCTGCCTCCCAGGCCTTGGTTCTATAGCACAGATCAGTACGCTGACGTTTTGGGCCGGTTTCTTCTCAATTCTTAAAAATTCCTCTTCAGTGACAATTTAAGAACTTGGTTTCTGTAATTTATACCATCTCTGAGGCTGATGTCAGAAGAAATGTGTTTGGATTTCATGCTAAATCCAGAAGCTGGATTTGTGTTGCTAAACTGGAAATAGTATTTTTATCGAGCGCGGCTCTAGCTGGTACATAGTGCGATCCTATTCCAGGATCCCAGGCAATCTGGAGTCAAAAAGGAGAGGTTTCACCACCTAAAGTACTTCTGGGACAGTGGCTGTCAAAGAGGGCTCTGTCAGAGATACCCAGTGTTAATCTAGTGAAATGAGACTGTAAATGATGTCAGTGTCAGGTGAAACCCTGAGTAGTTCTGCTGCATAAAATGGGTCTGGCAGCAGCTTCCTTGCTGCCTTGTGATAGGGTTCCTTAATTACAACCACAGTTGTGTAAGGAGTGGTCTTTGGGAGCTGGAATGAGTTCATATAAGCACTTACATTATCAGGAAACACGAATTGTTTATTTATTCATAGGGCAGCTACCATCTTTCCACTATAGGATTTTTGATGGACACTTGCATCGTCTCAATCCGCTCGGCATCCCAAATTGTCCTTTAGCGATGGCGAAAGCCCCCGTGATTTAATTTGGTGTCGTGCCTTTAAAACCAAATAATGTTTGTTGTGTTTTTTTTTGGAAATGAATATTTTATATGTTGTGTTTAATTAAAATAAAAGTCTGCTGCTGATCTCGGAAACGCAAAACAGACTTGAGTTCGTATTTATGAAGTGTAACAATATTGGCAAGGAACGACTTATCTTGTTTATGAGACATGCCTCCCATTACCGCTACAGATTGCAGACGTTTTATTGCTGAGCTTTTACATGGTTTACAATTCAACAAATGTAGCGAAACTGTCAGCATGAGAAGAAGCCTATAAATGTAGGTTGGGAGGATTTTGTTTTTCTAAAGGAGAGTATTTACAGATCAAAATGTGTTTTGGGTAACTCTTCTGGAAGATTTCTTGCTTTTAAGTTCCTGAGCGTGACAGGGCAGCTGTGGGAAACGCTCTTCCAAACAGAGAAGGTGAAGTTTTTGTATCTCTTTTGAAGTGACAAAGCTTGACTTGGCTCTGTAGAATGGGGGTTCGTTTGAGGAAGAGGACACTGGAAAGCTGCTTGGAAAGCATTGGCCAGAAGTATTGAAATCATTAACTTCTCCCTAGTGACCCGGGATAGGATAAGAGGAAATGGGCTCAAGTTGCACCAGGGGATGTTCAGACTGGATCTGAGGAAAAACTTCTTCCAAGAAAGCATGGTGAGGCCTTGGAACAGGCTGTCTGGGGACGAGGTGGAGGCACCGTCACTGGAGGGCTTCAACAAACAGGTAGACAAGGTGTTTCAGGAGATGGTTTGGTGGTTCAGGGTTGTAGGGCTGATGGTTGGATTTGATGAACTTGAAGGTCTTTTCCAACCTTGATGATTCTATGATTCTTTGTTCTTTGATCTGCAGACATTGGCTCTGGCCATCCCTTTGCTACAAGTAGCATCCAACTGAGACCTGAACTCAGGCTGCAACCCTCCATGGCTTCCACAATACTTTAATTAATGAAAACATACCCAAGTCAAAGCGTGACTCAAACCTTTAATATTTTTCATTAACGCATAGAATTACAGAATCATTAAGGTTGAAAGAGACCTCCAGGATCATCCAATCCAACTGTCAACCCAACCTCACCCTGCACATTAGACCACGTTTCCAAGAGGTTTTCTCATGTTTTTTTTGACCCCTCCAAGGACAGCAACTCCATCACTTCCTCAGGCAGCCCTTTCCAATCCCTGACATCTCACATCATTAAGAACTGATCATTTACTTGCACATCTTTCCAAGATACTCATTCTGCTGGATTTTGAGACCTTATGCCTGTCTTCTCTGCTGTGTTTCATCCTGAGCCTGTTCCATGCTGCCAAATTTCTTCCAAGCTTTTTTTTTCAGACAGCTCCAAATCCAAAGATTCATTATTCTCTGACTTACTCATTTTTCACATAACAATATTTTGACCAGCTTAATCATCTGTATGGAGAGTGTGGAAGTCTTGGCAGCTACTTGGCATGCAAAGATAGATTCCCAAAAAGACCAGATATGCTTCTGAAATGTTGAAGAAGTGATGATATATAAATTGCTTATTAATCTTATAGGAGAACAGACAGAGTAGTGTCTCTGTTCCTCACGTGCTTCTCACGCTCTCCCCAAATTCCTTCTTGTCTAAACAGCTGAATCCACCCAAACAGGACAGGAATCTCTGCCTTGTTGTTGCCTGTTTAGTTGGCTCTCTGTCACCTTTAGAGAAGCAAAAGGAGTTTCTGAAATGTTCTGCTTAGTTACTCTGTGGGGTTTTTTTGTGTCTCCGAATAAAATGATGTCAGTACTGTTTCTACATTTAAATAATTTTAAATCTGAATAGTGTAAGTAATCAACAGCTTTTTAGGTGCTACAGATTAGGTCCTTTGTTTTAATTGTTCCCATGAGAAAAGAGCGAACTGTGCACTGAAGCAATTTACACGACCTTAACCTTCACCGGTCATTGTAATGTTGATTGATGGTCTTTTAACCTTTCATACCTGAAGTTTGTGAGATTCTTGCTGAAATAAGCAGGACAACTTTAGAGAGTTGGATCCTCGTGGTGGCAAATCCATGCATAGTTGAGCTTGTATTAGACAAAGTCAAATGCCTTTGCTGTGTGAAATGGGGGGCGGTGTGAAATAACACAGCATGTAGAGAGCTAGATATTCTGTGTTCTCTGATGTCTACACAGACAGTATCAGTGCAGAAAGTGATTATTCCAACATATTTCATATCCATATGTTTATTCTTCCTTTCTTACAAGATGGCAGCTTGCATGTCATGAAAAACATGTGCAATAGGCTTAGATCCGTGGCTCTGGGAATGCTTCAAGGTTCTTGAACAGGAGTGAACTTAATATTGGCCTGTGTCAGAGTTGAATGTGATTCTTCTCTGTGTGTTATAGAAATCTTCAGTCTTGGGTGTCACAGATTTAGAAGCGCCCCGAGCAGAGTTTTGGAGTAGGGATGGGATTTTGGAGTAGGGGTGGACAGATGGGTCTTTGCATCTAGTTGGGAAATATAAAAGACTAAAGGAGATGAGACTGTAGCAGTGCCGGGTTATTTCCATCTTTCTAACTAGTTGCGTATTGAACTTTGTAGAAAAGCACAAAGAGTTGCAGGTCTGTAGCCTGTCCTAGTCTGGCTCCTAATGGTGTCGATCAATGCAGATGCAGTGGAGACACGAAATGCTCTTTAGGCATAGACAGGGCAAAGCTAGTTGGCTTTTGTAGGTTCAGGAGGCATTAATGAATAGATGAATTAATTTAGATATTAGTTATCGTTCCATAAGAATGGAAAGATATATTTGTAAACACTGTTCACTGAACTACAACATTTCTCTTCTATAAAATTTGCAGTAGGCAAATAGAGTAATACAATTATAGAATCGTAGAATCATAAAATGGCTTGGTTTGGAACAGATCTCCAAAGGTCATCTATTCCAACTCCCCTGCAGTGGGCAGGGACATCCTCAACTAGATCAGGTTGCCCAGAGCCTTGTCACCTTGAATATCTCCAGGGATGGGGCCCCAACCCCTGTTCAGCCCAGAGAGGAGAAGCCTCTAGTGGGACCTTCTTTTGACCTTCCAGTACCTGAGGGAGCCTGTATGAAGGCAGGGGAGAGTCTTTACAAGAGGGTTTGTACAGATAAGACAAGGAGCAATGGGTTCAGGCTGGGAAAGTATAGATTTAGGCTGGATATTAGAAAGAAGTTCTTCAATGTGAGGGTGGTTGATGGCTGTAATGGGTTGCCTGGGGAGGAGTTGTCCCTATGTAGGGAGGTTGGATTACATGACCTCTAGAAGTCCCTTCCAGCCTAGAATGTTCTATGATTCTATGAACATTTCAAAGCTCTTGTTTGTTGCAAGATTCTGCAGAAGAAAACATGCAGTCTCAGTTGATTTCAGAATAAATAAAGCTGCTCTTTATTTCCAAAACACTCACCTGGAATCCACCTTTCAGTTACAATGGTAGACGCCTCTCCCAGCAACCAGCTAGAAAATCTTCCTCTAAATTCCAGTAATTAGCCACAGCCTCCTAATTTAGGGTTTTTTAGTGCAAATTTATAACCAGTATTTAATTTTCTCCTGTTTTGGTTCTGTTTTATTTTTATTTCAAAAAAACTGGCAGTTTGTTCTTTCTTTCTTTTTTCTTGTAATAGAATTGAACCCTTTCCCCTGTTTTCAGATGCTTCTGGAATATTTTGAGGTTCACAGTCCTCTGCAGATCAAGCAACAGCAAAACAGTAATAATTGTGTAAGTGTTGTCAATGCAGCATCTTTGGACAGGTTTATTTATTACCAGACCCAGTGTCCAGATACATCCTGGATCTGAAGCCCATTAATTTTGTCAGTGGGAGCTTTCTCTTCTAATGCATCTCTAATCTGAGCTCCAGACAGCTCTGAACTAAAAGGGACAATGGGAAGCTTTTTACCCCTTTTCTGCCAGGCTTCTAGTGCCTTCACTAGATTTTCTCCTAGGCTTTGTCCTGGGGCTTTTATCCTGCTCTGCTGCCCTGGTCTGTGCTGCTCACCTTCTGCGCCACATTTCCCCCTTGCTGATCCTGTAGCTCTGGAGAATGCAAACCCCATTTCCAGGGTCTATCTTTCAAGTCTACCTCCTGCCACGGGGGGTTTTTGTGACATTAAAGGCATCACCAAGACCTATTTTAATTTCTTCTCATCCCTCCATCCATCTGAAGACGCCTCCCTCTTATGTTGGCTGCTACAAGTGCAGGAGCAAAAAAGCTTTTGCGTAGAAAAGCTTAAGAAGAAAGGTCTCAAAAGATGGAAAAGCTGTTCTGTTGTACTGGCACAGAGTCACTTGTACGAGCTCAGTTCAGACTTCTGGCAGCTCGTGAAGCTGTAGAACACCGCAGCATCGTGTTGCTGAGAGATGACTTTTATTACGCTACGTGCAGAATTATTTACTACAAGTATTCTTCATTTCACTTTCTAAGGCAGAGGTCCCTCCTTACAATGCCCTTTGAGTCGTCGTCATGTCTTTAGGGACATTGTAATGTACCTGGATAGCAGATGAATTCTTCTGATGGTATCTTACTTCTTTCCATATTTTGCTATTTACCCAAATATTTGACCGTAAAACTGCGTTCAAATGGTGTTGGGTGGGGAAATAGCCTCGAAATATCCCTTTGAATGTTTGGAAATTTAAAAAAACCTACCCGAACCCCTACATGTGTCTCTCTGTACTCAGCACTGGTGAGGCTGCACCTTGAGTACTGGGTCCACTTTTGGGCATCTCAGGACAAGAGAGACATTGAGGTGCTGGAGTGAGTACAGAGGAGAGCAATGAAGCTAGTGAAGGGCCTGGACAATAAATCTTATGAGGAGAGATTGAAAGATTTGGGGCTGTTTAGTTTGAGGAAGAGGAGGCTGAGGGGAGACCTCGTCACTCTCTATAACCATCTGAAAGGACACTGTAGAGACATTGGTGCTGGTCTCTTCTGACAGGTCATTAGCAACAGAACCAGAGGGAAGGGCTTCAAGCTTCAACAGGGGAGGATTAGACTGGACGTCAGGAAAAAATTCTCCATGGAAAGAGTGGTCAGCCACTGGAAATGGGCTGCCCAGGGTGGTGGTTGAGTCCCCAGCCCTGGATGTGTTTAAAAGTCACTTAGCTGCAGTGTTGGGGTATCTGGATTAGGGATGAACTTGTAGAGTAGGGTTGATGGTTGGACTTGATGATCTCGCAGGTTTTGTCCAGCCTGAATCATTCTATGATTCTATAGGCTGTCAGGAAAGGTGGCAAACTCAAGGATAATGTTTACATCTCAAATGCAGATAATAATATTAATAATCATACCCTCCCACTTCATTCTGCCAGCAAGGCTTAGAAGTGTGCTGATGCTACTGCGACACCCTATCCTGTGTCTAATGACTCTAATTCATCACGGGGAGCTATCAGCTCGAAAATAAAACATTGCTACGTGGCGTGGAGATTGATAGCCAGAGCTTTTTTATTGATCGCACTGGAAAAATGAAACAAAAAAAACCCTAACTGGGAAGAAGAGATTAATTTTGTTCAAGCTGATAGCACCACGAGAACTGATTCGAAACCTGCCGTTTTCTTTTTGACAGTTCTGTAGAATGTGGCTGCAACAGAGGAAGATACCGAAAATATGGTGCTACCGTGTAAAAGCCAACTGCACATTATTTTTCTTCCCATATGGTTTTCAGTGCATTAAATATTTAAAGCAGTGTCATCACTCTTTGAAAATGAATTTACCTGTCACTCACCCCTGTTAGTCCTTTAAGTCTCTGGCTTTCTTGTACTTTGAAAAGTCTTGAATTCTGTAGCAGAAAAAATCTTCTGGAAATAGGAGGGAAGAGAATCAAAGTATGTAAAAGGGCAGCTTATTCCCTAACTAAATCGGATGTCATCTGACTTTCTATTTTCTAATCACTTTGTTTGAACTGAGAGAACCAAATTCTTGGCTCCTGAAGTTCACAGACCCTCTGCTGAGGGAAGAACAAGCCAATAAGAAAACTGAAGACTGTAGGACAGGTCAGTGAAACCTCAAACAGAAAGTTGGAGTGGGGCTGGAGTGGGCTGGCAGATCCATGATTGGGGGTGGTAGTAGCACTGCAGTGGGCTGGCAGATCCACCAGTGAGTTGGGTGTCCCTCTTCCCACTTTGGGAATTCTTGCAATAGCAATAGCCAAGATTTTCCATCATTCTCAGTCACAATTAGTGTGGATCCCATCATGTGCACTAGATACCTCTTGCTGGGTTCCAGTTCCAGCAGTTTTTATTTGGTTCTGACTTTGGTAGCCATGGTTACAACCACTCACAAGTCATCTCCCGTTTTCAAAAAAATAAATAAGAGTGACCTTAATGTCTTTTTTTTTTTTATGAAAGTAAGAAAACACAAAGGCATTTTCAAGTATCTCTGTTTGTTAAATTCTAAGTTGCCTTTCTAAAAATACAGATATGGGAATTAGAAAGAATGGATCTATTTCAGAAAGCACAGTTTAGAGCAATTTGATGCTGAAATGAGTCCTAAAATTCTGACCTTTTTTAGTTTGTCATGGAGGCATCAGGAGAGAGAAACCAGTGATCATCTTTATTTTACAGTGAAGGCAGAATCACAGAACATTAGGGACTGGAAGAGACCTCAAAAGATCGTTCAGTCCAATCCCCCTGATACAGCAGGATCACCTAGATCAAGTTGCACAGGAAGATGTCCAGGCAGGTTTTAAACGTCTCCAGAGAAGGAGACTCCACAACCCCCTGGGCAGCCCCTTCCAGGGCTCTGTCACACTCACTGGGAAGTAGTTCCTTCTCATATTGATTTGGAGCCCCCTCTGTTCTGGCTGACACCTGTTGCTTCTTGTCCTATCATTGGGTGCCCCTGAGCAGAGCCTGGCTCCATCCTCCCGATACTCGCCCTTTCCGTATTTATCAACATTAATGGCGTCATCCCTCAGTCTCCATTTTTCCAAGCTCAAGAGACCCAGCTCCCTCAGCCTTTCCTCATAAGGGAGGTGTTCCACTCCCTTCATCATCTTGGTGGCTCTGTGCTGGACTCTCTCAAGCAGCTCTGTGTCCTTCTGGAACTGAGGGGCCCAGAACGGGGCACAATATTCCAGATGTGGTCTCAGCAGAGCAGAGTAGAGGGGGAGAAGAACCTCTCTCGATCAAGTAGCCACTCCTCTTCTAACCTACCCCGGGATGCCACTGGCCTTCTTGGCAACAAGGGCCATTGCTGGCTCATGGTCATCTTGCTGGTCACCAGGACCCCCAGGTCCCTTTCTCCAACACTGCTCTCCAACAGGTCAGCCCCCAGCCTGTACTGGTACCTGCGGTTGTTCTTGCCCAGAACCAAGAATAAAGAAGATTTTCCTTCTGCCTCTACCTCCTTCCTTCTACCTCTGTTTTTGCTGGCTTTAATGGAACTCAACATCTTTCATCAGTTGCAAATTCAAGGAGCAAGCTCTGTTCCTTTTTTAAATTATTAATTCCTTCAGCCAATACCTTTGTAATTTTTGGAGCTAGTTAACAGAAAATAGAAGACTGCTCTAGCTCTTCAGATCCAGTTATGGTTCAGAGGGGTTTAGTCTGTTAATTCTTGCTTGCCTCCAAATCTGGAGACGATGAGGTGCTCTAAGAATAAGAAACGAAATCGATGTCAGTGGTGTTATAACTATATTTAATTTAAAAAAGAAGAGGTGACTATTTTGTGGGTATTTTTCTATTAAAACTGAGCTTGAGATTGGGCAGGAGGAGCCCAGAGCCATTGGTAATTGTGGAGTTTGTGTCACTTCTTGTATTCTCTCTTACTGAATAGAATAATGGAATCATTTCGTTGGAAAAGGCCCTTAAGATGATGAAGTCCGACTGTTCTCCCAGCACTGCTAGGTCATCGCTAACCCATGTCCCTCAGCACCACCTCTTCATGGCTTTTGAATACTAGAAGGGATGGAATAACTTGGTTCTGCTCCTCAGATGGCTCTATTCTGCGTTGCTTGATGTAGTCCATGCTCAGAAACAGCTTCTGCTAATTATTCAATGTATTTATGAGATAATCATCATCAGTTTGCCATTTTGACTGAAACCCCCACATTACAAATAATGTAGCAGGACTTAAGAAAGATCTTTGCATAAATCAGATTGCAATGAAATTAATCTTCATCTATCTCTGAGCTTCACAGTCCCACACGAGGACCATCCCCACATCTCAGTTCTTATTTTACATATTTGTGACAGCAGATGAAACATCCTGAAATTTCCAGTGGACTGATTTACTTTCTTTTCAGCAGTATTTTAAGAACCTTGGTGTCTGTAGATGGTTTTACGGTATAAGACAGAAACGTAATTCATGGATGGTTTGACAAAAGTTTAGAAGCCATTAAATCAGAGACCGTGGTGGAGTCCCCACCCCTGGAGGTGTTTAATGATAGACTGGATGTGGTGCTTAGTGCCGTGATCTGTTGGGTCATAGGCTGGGCTTGATGAGCTCAGGGCTTTTCCAGCCTCAACAATTCTGTGGTTGTGTGAATCTAGTGTCTTCAAGGACTGTCACATGGACTATGAAAAGACAGCAGAGCAAATAGTCAGACTAGATCGTGCCCCAATATCCTAATGAAGTTTGCCCCTGATACCAAACTGAGTGGGGATGTGAACACTTCAGAAGTGAAAGCCACCCTGAGGAAAGACCTGGATGAAGAATGAAATTGAAGTTCATTGAAGTTCAACAAAGACAATGTAAACTCTAGAAAAACATAATCCAGGGGTGCAGCACAGGCTGGGATCTACCAGGCTGGAGAGCAGCTCTGTGGAAAGGCACTTGGGGATCCTGGTGAACAACAGGAAACAGAGTGCTGCTGCTGCAGACAGCCAGTGGCATCACCAGCAGCGATAGAGATCATCCCACTCTTTTCAGCACTGGTCAAGCCACCTCTGCGACACTGTGTTCAGTTTTGGTTGGTACTCTACAAAAAAGATGTGGACAGGCTACAGAGGGTCCAGAGAAGGACAAAGTCGCTACATAAGAAGATATTTAAGGTCCAGTAATTAAGGGGTGGCTACAAAGAAGATGGAGACTCCCTTTTTACAAGGCGTCACATGGAAAAGATGAGGGGTGATGGGCACAAGTTAGTATCAGGAGGATGAAGCCAGGCTCTTCTGTATCATCTAATGACAGGACAAGGGGCAGTGGGTGTGAGCTGGAACAGGGGTGGTACCACATGAATATGAGAAGGAACTTCTTCATGGTGAGGGTGACAGACCACTGGAATGGGCTGCCCAAAGGGGTTGTGGAATCATCTTCTCCGGAAACATTTAAAATCTGCCTGGACAAGTTCCTGTGTGACTTGATCTAGGTGATCCTGCTGTGGCAGGGGGATTGGACTGGATAATCTTTCAAGGTCTCTTCCAATCCCTAATGTTCTATGATTCTTTGATACTGCTGGGGAAACTCCAATAGGATGGAATTTTTCACAACGAGAATACTCAGCCATTGGAATAATCTCCCCAGGGAAATGGTGGAATCCCTGGTGTGGACAGTTCAGGTCTGGCTGCACAGGGTGCTGGGCTAACCTGTCTAGACTGGGCTTTTGCCAAGCATTGTAGAATCATGGAATGATAGAAAGGTTAGACCATATGATCTTTGAAGTCTTTTCCAACCTGGGATTCTAGGATACGATGAAAGCTTTTTGCAAATATATATACAGACAGATAGACATTGGTTTGCACACCCTTCCTGTATAGATATTGCCCTGTTGATTTCCAACAGTCTGTTAGCAAAGAATAAATAAATCCAACATGTCCAGTCAAGGATTTGTTTTAAGCAGAATCTGTAGCTCCCAGGATTTCATTCCATTTTAATTTTGTTTTCGTTCTACAAAGAGGAACCTTTGTTTGCTCTCAGGAAGAGCACCTGTGGAATCTTGAAACATTTTTGGGCATGTTTGAAAAGCTCATCCTTGTGGTAAAGATTTAATCTATCAAAGGGGTGTAAATAATGTAGACATAGCCTTAGGTGTCACATCTTCCCCTTTGCAGGTCAGAAAAGAACAGAAGTATCACTCTGCTGTGTTTTACACTATCACTCCAGCACAGCAGAGGCAGGATCCTCTGCTCTCCTTCAATTATCAGCATCTATTTATTACTGATTATTTATCTGAACCACATAAATTAAATTTTAAAAACCCCCATAAAGAGCAAAATAGTGTCTTATTAAAAAGAAACCCAACCAAAAAGTAACACCTATTTGTCTAAAGGTTTTGCTTTTCAAGCAATTAAAAGCAATTACTCAGCAGAGGGTAGTTAATTTATGCTTGACAGATGACATCTGACTTGATGAATGCCTCTTGAAAACTAAATATCTCTCTGTCTAAGATAAAGTCATCTCGGTTTGGGGAAGATTTCAGTAAGGAGACCTACAGTGGGCAACAAAAACCGACTTTGGTTATGCAGAGTTACAAAATAATAATTAAATAAATAAAATGAAAATAAATACATTTTTAAAAAAGGAGTCTGTTTTCACAACAGAATCCACCAGAGGAGCCAAAGTTACTCTATCTGCAGCAAAGTGTGTTTGTCGTTCCTGTGTGGTCCTCCTGGTCTTTGAGAGGTCATTCATTAAACAAAAAAATAACTGGAAACCCTTTTTTCTCCGTATTTCATAGCATATCTTTCGGCTTGGACATTGATGGATGGTGAGTTCAGATTAAGCATAAACTGAGCTATTTCCTGCAGTACTGTACTTACACCACTGTGAGTCAGAAAGGTGTTTTCTTCTACAGACATAACGATTGAGAAAGAAGATCACTTATGGGCGAAGGTTTGGTACGAAAGCACAACCAGTGAAGTTCATGTCATTTCCCATGCAGGATACACTTACAGAAATACGGCATTTCCTTCCCTCGGATACAGGCACAGAAAGGTCATTTTGTAATCACAGAATCGAATCACAGAATCATCAAGCTTGGAAGAGTCCAACCATCAACCCAACCTCGCCCTGCCCATTAAACCATCTTGTGCCACATCTACACGGTTATTTTGAACACCTCCATGGACAGTGGCTCCTTGTGAAGACCAGAGTTGGAGAAGCTCTGTTTATCTGTTCCTGCTTTGAATATCCCATGTGCATAACTGAACACACAAACAGAGCTCCCAAGCTGGGAAATGAGTTTTGGTTTTGGTTTGCCAGGAAGTGGTAGGTTTGTGGGCACACTTGGGAGGGGTTGGGGTCTCTACTTGGGCTGTGTGACAAGGAGAAGCCTTCAAAGGAAGGTGAGATGAAGGGAAGAGCTGTGCTTTGTGGGTGTTGGGTGTTCAGGCACGTACAGACGACCGCCCTCTCCTTCTGAACTCGTGTTGCCAGCCAAAACCAGATCAATGTGAGCGGTGTGCTGACACTTCCCCACATTTCTGAAGGATCTGCAAGCCTGGACTTAGCAGACACCTGCTCTTCCTTTAATTTAGCAGTTCAAGATAACTAAGCCTGGGAAGGGTGTTGCTGTCATGTCTTGTTTGCATCACATTCCAGGCTGCTGCATTTGGTTTGCAGAGGCAGCTCTGGAGGGGCTGCTCCCCAGTGACAAATGTCTACAAGAGGAATTTCAGTGTCTCACCCGTATGTCAGAGCTAGCCCACCTGCATCGTACCTGGCCCAAGGGCTGGCCTTCATCTCTGAAGAGTCGAAAGGTTCAGGCCTTTAGTGATGGTTCATAAAATATAGAAAATATATAAAATATAGAAAAGGTTTGGGTTGGAAGGGACTTTAAAGATCACCTAGTTCCGACCCCCTGCTATAGGCAGGGCAAACTTCCACCACATATACAGCTGAAACTTATCCCTATGTGATGCTGTTTACAATTCATAGAATCATAGAACCATAGGGTTGGAAGGGACCTCCATAGATCATCTAGTTCAATCCCCATGCTGCAAGCAGGGCCATCACTCACCAGACCAGATTGCCCAGAGCCCCATCCAGCCTGACCTTGAATAGCTCCAGGATGGGGCCTCCACCCCCTCTCTGGGCAGCCTGTTCCAGGGATCCCCCACGCTCAGATTCAAGAACTTTTTCCTGACATCTGACTTAAATTTCCCATTTTCCAGCTTGAAACCATGGTCCCTTCTCCCATCATTCCCTACCCGCCCTGCTTGTTGCAGGGGGGTTGGATTGGATGACCTTTGGAGGTCCTTTCCACCCCAGCACATTCTATAATTCTATGATTATAATTCTATGAATGATCTTTCTGCTTCCAACCTGTGTATGAGAAAGAAAACACTTTTCTGCAGCTTATTGGGTTCTTCCATTGCTGAGGGATACAGCAGAGCTGGTGAAAACACTGCCTCAGGGTACACTGCTGCCCTGTGATGTCCAGGTTGACTCCTCTTGGTGTGCTAAGGAAAGAAAAACAAGGGTGGGGAGGCAAAATCCGCTGGATGCACTCTGGGTGGTAGGACACAGCCTTCAGCCCTGGTCCTCTGTGCTGCTGGAGGAGAGCTCTGTCCCAACTGGGCATGAAATGTGACCTTTTCTGTATTCTGGGCATGGCACAGAACCATATGTTTGTGTAATGTGAGCAGCTTAAATTTATGACAGGTCTGTGTGCAATTACCAGAGTTGATCTGAACTCTGCCACGGGCAAATCCAAGTCAGTAAGATATTTATTCAATCAGCCTGGCCAAAATCCTGAGCGAGGAGCATTTCCTAGAAGATTTAGAACAGTCGTGGATGGCGCCAAGTTCAGGGCAAGTGCCAGTCTGCTGGAGGGGAGGAAGATGCTGCAGAGAGATCTGGACAGGCTGGGTCAATGGGCAGAGGCCAACAGGATGAGGTTTAACAGCGCCAAGGGCAGGGTCCTACGCTTTGGCCACAGTAACCCCCTGCAGCTACAGACTGGGGGATGAGTGGCTGGAGAGCAGCCTGGCAGGGAGGGACCTGGCAGTACTGGTTGACAACCAGCTGAACAGGAGCCAGTAGGGTCCCGAAGTGGCCCAAAAGGTCAATGGCACCGTGGCTTCTATCAGGAATACCATGGCCAGCAGGACTAGGGATGTAATTCTCTTCCTGTACTGGGCACTAGTGTGTACCTCAAGTATTGCGGGCAGTTCTGGGCCACTCACTTCAAGAAAGAGATTGAGGGGCTTGAGCGGCTCAATAGGAAGAACGAGGCTGGGAAAGGGACTGGAGGGAAAGTCTTAGAGGCTGAGGGAGCTGGGGTTGTTTAGCTTGGAGGAGACTCAGGGGGGCCCTTTCCCTCTCTACAACTCCCTGAAGGAAGGTTGTAGTCAGGTGGGGGTCAGGATCTTCTTTCTCCCTCTAGCGCCAGGACAAGAGGGCAGGACCTGAAGCTGCCAGGGGAGGGTTAAGTCGGATGTCAAGAAGCCCTTCCTCAAGGAATGGGTGATTAGAGCCTGGAATGGACTGCCCAGGCCAGTGGTGAAATACACATCCCTGAAGGCATTGAAGGACAGCCTGGCTGTGGCCCTTAGTGCCCTGGTCTGGCTGCTGTGGTGATGCTAGGTCCTGGGCTGGGCTGGATGAGCTCAGAGGGCTTCTCCAGCCTCAATAATTCTGTGATTTTTTTTCTTTTTTTTGTTTTTTAGTAATAAACCCAAGAAATTAAAAACACTTTTTCCATAAAGAAAATGCAAACAGATTCTTAAAACCATTCTTGCAAACAGTTCTCAGCTCTGTTCATCAGGACAGACAACCCCTAAAAGCTAAGAAGCAGTCAAACTTGTCTGGAACCTGTGTTGGCCAGTACACTGGGAAGAGTAGAGAGAAATCCAGAAAGAGGTAAATGCAGGCAGGTAGAGAAATCCAGAAATAGAAGAGGTAAATGCATCAAAAATGCCTCTTGGAAGCTATTTTGGGATTGTTTGCTTTATCCTTATGAAAGGAATTAACTTAGCACAGTCCAGTTGCAGCTGCATAACTGCCCAGTGGCTAGAGGTTCACTTGCTCAATTAAAACACATGATATTACGAAGCAAAATAATCACTGCTGGCAGAACTGGAGCTGAGGACAGGCGTATTTTGCTTCATAACACCCTGCTGTGCTTCAACCAGATGCCACGTCTATGGTAATGTGACCTTGCCCATGGTGAGCCCCATGGCACATGCCTTGTTGTGTGGACAGCAAGCAACTCTCATTCAGCTCAGGCTGGCAAGCAGGACCCTTTGCACCAGTCTGTGCCCACTCAGTTTAACTATGATTCATGGGTTTTGTTGTTTTCAAGGTTTCCATGGCGAACAGGCATCCATGTAAATGTTTTGGTTCTTTAATAATGACTTGGATCTTCCGTCTAAGAGACCTTCTCAATCTGCGTGTGGCTATTAAAATGCATTTTTTAGTGATTTTTGTAAAGAACCCCAATATTTTAGGAAAAAGATGAAGAAAAGATCGACATGAAAGTGGAGTTCTGGTCAGCTGTTCTTGGTGGGGTTATTTTGACAGTGAGTCAGTAGAGCACTGGACGAAATGTCTCATCTGTGTTCCAGTGGCTCTCTGATGGACATGGGCGTATTTGATGTTCGGAGGTGCTAATGTTTGTTTGTGAACGGAATTGAAACAAGACAAAAACACTAGTTTTCCCTAAAATCCCATCCAAAGAACACTAATGAGCGTCGCCTAGACCTTCCATGGGTAATTGCTTGTAAAGATAAAGTCTCTCCAGAAGTAGAAGGGCTCCAAAAGACAGAATCACTGGGAAGTTTCCTGAAACGCTATTTCGGATGTGTGAGGACATATTACCACAGCTCATTTCATCTTGCTTGGTTATCACACACAAAAAGCCCTATGCATCTGTGGCTCTGCAGAGCTCTGTGCTGCTGCAACCCAGATGGTTTGAGGAACTGAGCCGGTTTGGTTTGTTCCACAACACACCAAGCAAACAGAAATGGACCAGAATTTAATGGTGCTAAACCTGAACTCCTGATGGTTTCTAAAGTTGTTGTTATACAACTAGTTCTCAGAGGAACTACTCTCAATTTCCCTACCTCTAAAAACGGAAAGCTCCAAAGTGAACCCAAAGGACTTAGGGCAGACCCTAGAAAACAGTAAGTAATTTTGGTTAGTAAACCCCACCTCGCTCTCTGTTCCACAACAATGTGAAGTTCAGAATCACAGAATCAGAGACGCACAGGTTGGATAGGACCTCCAAAGGTCATCTAGTCCAACCTCCCTACAACAAGCAAGGTCATCACTCATCAGACCAGATTGCTCAGAGCCCCATCCAGCCCGACCTTGAATGGCTCCAAGGATTCAGCCTCCACCAGCTCTTTGGGCAACCTGTTCCAGGAATCCACCAGGGATCCACCACCCTCAGATTCAAGAAGTTTTTCCTTATGTCTGACCTAAATCTACTCTTTTCCAGCTTCAAGCCGTTATCTCTGATCCTGTCATCCCCTGTGAACAGTCTTCCCCAGTCTTCTGATAGCCCCTCTCAGGGATTGGAAGGTTGCTAGAAGGTCCCACCAGAGACCTTCTCCTCTTCAGGCTGAACAACCCCAACTTTCCCAGCCTGTCCTCATAGCAGAGGTACTCCAGCCACTGATCATTTTTGTGGCCTCCTCTGTACACTCTCCAACAGCTGCTGCCAAGCAAAGCTGCTGCCACTCACCCTCGGGGTGCCCTAGGGACTCCCTCCCAGCACACAGGTCTGAAGCAGAAGCCACGAGCTAGAGGCAGCTCCATTTCCCCTGTGTTGAACCGACCCAGGCTGTGGGGATTGCACACACCCCAATGTTTTGTCGCTTTCTGGAGCTCAAGCAGCTAGAGTGGTTGAACACATCATTCTCCCCCTTGCCGGAGCAACATTTTCTGCTCATTACAAAAGGTTTCGGGATGGCCTACTGTGTAATAGCTTAGATGACTGAAAACAAATTTAAATATAAGAAATGCTCTGGCTTATTTTTTGCACGTCGTAAATACTCTCAGGAACGGCATGGGGCCTTATTAAGTTTGAACCTCAGGTCTTTCAACTTCCTCAAGAAAAGAGAACAAATGGTAAAAGCACGAGGCAAATAAATAACCTCTGTGATTTCCCACTTCAGTTCAAGCCCAGATATTTTTGTCAGTTGTTAATTACAGTCATATTTCCTCAACACCTTGGAAAAAACGAAACAGCAAGCAAAAGCTTTCAAAGAGAGAGGTTGCACCAGCTCAGAAAAAGTTGTGATTTCTCCAAACATGTGGTCACCCACTGAGCAAGGAAGATCTGTGCTTCCTGCAGACCCTATTGCCAGTTCCTCGGAATGGAGAACTTTTGATTATTTTCCAAACCCGTATTGAAATCAACTGGGTTTAGTCGCTTTAAAAAGAGACCCCTTTGCACTGCTCTGTAACCCTCCAGCCTTTTGTTCAGTTGGGGTGTTTTTTTACACCCTCCTGTTGCTAGATACCAAGCAGTGTAAATATCTACCCA
>JAOXOE010027256.1:0-18919 GCA_028565055.1 Phoeniculus purpureus
CAAACAGAGAGGGAGTACCAAAAAGAGGGGAAAAGGAATACCCTGTCCCCAATTGAGGACCCCCAAAATCTGTCTGGACCACTCCACCTACTCAACCTGTTCCCTGCAGCAGCCACCTCTCTCCTTCACTTCCTGACACCCCTGGAACCTCTGCCCCTCCTGGCACAGCATGCAGGAGGGGAATGTGAACATCCCCGCAGCCAACACAAGTTAACTCCTTGTGCGCTAGAAGAGAGTTTGATGAAGGAATACCATGAGCAAACACGGTTTCACCAAATCCAAAACAGTAGGGCATCTCCAAAAGTGCTCTAAGTACAGGTTATTTTAGAATATTCTCTCCTAGAACTGTCCAACCAGTAGCTAGGTACCCTTACGTGGGGACTGTATGATTTGTGTCTATGATATAAATGACACAGCAGCCAACAAAAGAAGAACCAAAGAAGCAGCAAACTTTTCTCCAATTTTTATGCTTGAGATAAAACCTGTTATTGATGTTTGTATTTTATATTTCAATGGTAGGTGTTTGAAGAGTCTAGAACTGGGTTTTTGCCTTTGTCTATTATTCCCTATAAATTTTTGTTTATGTGGTCTTTGCTGCATAATATTTCTCACATTCTCAAGTCCTTTAAGTTGCATAAGGAATTGAAAATATTACATTTTTTGTGAGGCTCATTTGACTGGAAATGTTAGTGAATTCTTTGTAACAGAAAATCGCATTCTGTCCAGTCATATTGTCACAATGTCATGATGTTTAATACATTTCTTCCATCTCTGTCTATACTGTATTTTCTTTTTCATATTTCCATTTTTAAGTATTCCTTCTTTTTAAAAAATCCTTACTTAAAGTCCATTCAAAAAAAGACTATTTTATTCCAGATTTCATGTGATCCCATCATAAAAATATTGTTGATATGTTTACTGAAAGTGTTAAATAGATAGAGTTTTCTTCAGTTTGTGTTCAGTGTTTCTTAATCAAGTACAGATATATACCAACAAAAGAAAAGTATGAAGGTGGAAATTATATTCTAATATGGCAAAATGTGAGTGAATTACTGCATTTAACTTCAAGCTGGCATCCATCTATGATACATTTTTTTCTGAGGACTAGAGAGAGGGAGACAATGCCTATTTGAAAGGGAAAATTTCTTTCTGCCTCTCTCTATTAGAAAATGCAGAAGACATGTAGCCTCGTCTGGGACTAGTGCAGGACAGTGTGAGACCCTCAAACATCAAGCCTGAAGCTCAGTAGAAAACATAGAAAAGTAGGAAAATAGAAAAGGGGAGAGGAAAACAAAGGCCATTACCACACACCTTTTTGTTTTCTTTTAAGATTGTTCAGAATTAATCCTTTTGATATCATGACTTGCAGTACATTTACTAGAAGGAAGCTCGTCAATAACATTGTAGGCCATCTCTTGAAGAAGACGAAATCCACACAAGAGATGAAGAAGGGAGAGTTAAGCATGCATTTCTCCATAGGAACGGGAGGCACATCAGAACTACAAGACCAAAAGAGATATCAAGTTGATGTCATATTTTCTAGTCATTAAAAATCAATAGTTATTTAACATGAAGTACAAAAGTATAAAAAACAAAGGCAAATGAGTATAAATACATAAAAGTTCTCTCTCACCTAAATAGTACAAAAAATCAAAATGTTGTTACTTTTAGTATTTCATTGATTTCTAACAAGAATTAATACAAAAATTACTGTCACACTTTTAGTGACGTAGATTTAACTTATCTAAGAGAACACATAATGTGATGGCTTGCACAAAATTTAATCCTAACATATAATATCCTCTTCTGGAGAAAGCCTCTTAAAAATAAAATAAATTAGGGAAATAAAAACTACATTGAGTTCCTTGCATTAGAACTGTCAGATGTTTTCTTGCTCCTACTGCTATTGTACTTTGTACACATTGTTCACTTCTACCTGGGGCTGACTCATGCAAGGTTTGAATACCTTTAGCCTCCTGGCTTGGAGTAGTTACCTGAGGACTATGTGCCTTACAAGATTAGTTCCCTTGTTTGGTCAGTCTAAACATGCAGTCAAACAGAAACACCAAAATGTGTTTGAAAACTTATTCCGCTGGGTAGTTTTCATGAAGGATGTTAAATTAAATTTCCTTAAAGAAAACATTGGAAAGAAATAACAGAATATCAAAGGTTTACTCTTAAAGACAGCCTTAGCCACTACATTCAACACACTCTGCAGAACAAAATCTTCTTTGGGTTTAATTTTAAAATAAAAACCTCTTACTCAGTCATTACCCTTTACCTTAAAAAAAATAAATCAATGACAGCATGTTCAGGACTCACATGTGATGGTTTTTCAGGTTCTGTGACCTGTGCAGCAGATACGTTCAGTTGCATAGGCTCCCATGCCTGTGTTCCCAAGCACTGGCTTTGTGATGGTGAAAGAGACTGTCCTAATGGAAGTGATGAACTGTCAACAGCAGGCTGTGGTATGTTTGCATGTTAAGAATTTATAGTATGTTTTTCTTGGTACTCTTGCCTTTTCAATACCCAGATGCTCTTTTGTATCTGTGATATCGTACCGTTATACTGTCAGGATTGTTAGTAAAGATTGATGAACCAAATGTGAGCGTGCATACCAGGATCCTTCAATGCTTTAATCAGCCTAACATCTTCAGGTTATATTAATGCATACTGAGGCACAGCAGCTGAAGATCAGCATGTGTGTCACGTTATGGACAGCATCATGTGTACTAGTGAAAATTGGCACATTATTGACTGTGCAACTTTAATGCTCTTCCTGAGGAAAACAGTACTGCACGTCAGGGAGGTTGTGCGTCAAAAAGGGAGAAACAGGACTGTCATTAATTTATTCTAACTAATTGTTCAGATCTTGATATCTCTTGCTGTATAAACTATCAGTTCTAGTTTTCTGAGATGCGTTTCTATTTAAAAGCATCAGGGCTTCAGTAGCACTTTCACAGGGGTTTTGTTTTATTGATATATGTTTAAAAATGCGGTAGGTTGAAAATATTGAAATATGTTCTGTCCACTGAATCATATTCTATCTCCATTTGTAGGCTGAGTTATGTTTTGAGTGTTATGGATTTTAAAGAGCTTTTATGCAGGAGCAGAGTAACATAGGAGGACATCTGTACTTCCCAAATGTTCTTTTCCTCAGAGGCCAAACTTGGATTAGTTGCAGACTGTCAACTTTGGAAGTCTTTCTGTCTTGCATTACATGATATCTCAGCTGTTCTTATTTCTTCTGCTACGTTTGTTGTGATGAGTAGCTGTTTCTGCTGCTGAATTGAGTGATGCGCACTGTATGACTCAAAAGTTACAGCTGTTTTCGTTGAATCCACTCTCTAAGTACTGCTCATTTCATCTCTCTGTAAGAAAATGGCTGTATGACTTACTGTTCTCTATCTTATTTATTTTTATGTACTGTGTTTTCTTTAGCTCCCAATAACACTTGTGATGAGAATGCTTTCATGTGCCATAACAAAGTCTGCATTCCCAAGCAGTTTGTGTGTGACCATGATGACGACTGTGGAGATGGATCAGATGAATCTCTGGAATGTGGCAAGTATAACAACAGTAAAGGAAATGGAAAAGATATCTCTGTAAGGTCTTCTGCAAGCTCTGATACTCTTAAGTCACTACTGAAAAGGAAATATCTTTGCTTTTTAAAACTGTTTTAATGTTAACTTTTAAATTCTCCATTTATAAACACAACTTGGCATTGACTTGGAGCTGGAGCTACAAATTATTTGCTGCAGTTGTGACTTAACAGTTGGCTCCTAATGACATTTAACTGAATTATAAAATGTACGATCTAGAATTTCTTGTCCATCATGTATATATTTTTATATTTTTAAATATAATTATGTATATATAATATATATTTATATTTTTTTGAGTCTCTAACACATTTTTTTCTATCAAATAATGAAACAACCCTGTTATGATTATCAGTGTAATTAAATTATATCAAGTAAAGCTGTAAGTGAATTTAATATTGCCCCATATACATGAGTTTAGGCTTTCTTAAATGAATGTCTAGACCATTCTCAGAAACATTCATGTACATAAATGATATATCTAGACAATATGGAGAAAATTTGCTGTCTGAAAAGATAAATTATTGATTATCATGCAGGCTTGTGCAGTTAAAAAGTATATTGTATGAAGTTCAACAAGTCCAAGTGCTAGGTCCTAGATCTGGGTTGTGGTAACCCAGTGCTTAGTGATGAATGGAATAAGAGCAGTTCCAAGGAGAAGAACTTGGGGGTGTAGATTGATGAGAAGCTCTATATGAGTTGAAAATATCTGAGGGCATCCCAGAAGGCCAGCTGTATCTTGGGCTGCATCAAAAGACGCATCACCTGCAGATCAAGGGAGGTGATTCTCCCTCTGTACTCTGCTCTTGTGAGACCTCACAAGAGCGCTTGGAGTGCTTTGTTCAGTTCTAGAGCCCCACTACAAAAAGCACATGGGACTGTCCGGAGGGAGGAAGATCAGAGGGGCAGGGGCTCCACCCCTATGTAGACAGGCTAAGGGAACTGGGGCTATTCAGCCTGGAGAGGAGAAGGCTCTGGGGGGACCTTTATAGCAGCCTTCCAGTTCCTGAAGGGGGGTGCAGGAAAGCTGTAGGGACTTTTTATGATGGACTGTAGCGATAGGACAAGGGGGATTTCATTCAACCTATTTGTTTGTTGGTCCTCGTGCTTTCTCTGTACATAAATAGACAGAGATAGTTTGACAGACTTTTGGAAAAAGACAGAATGAAACAGCATCAAAAGCAGAGGATGTACAGGCTCTTGATCTAATTGTAGCATGGACCTACCTTGAGGCACTATTTAATTTGTACTGAGTAAACTGAAATCTAAAGCAATTGTTATGTGTTGCACTGCTCCAATGCAATTTTCTGTTACCTGGGAATCAAACACATGCCTGAGTATGTGACTTATGGGAAACTCGTTGTACTGTAATTTTAAGAAAGGTTTATGTTCTTTTATGAGAAAGGAGAATAATTCGTAAAGAATAAGATTCCAATTCCAAAAGACACTTTTCAAGGTGTTGTCAGGATGTAAAAATAAAGCTATCAGTTGACCAAGTTTTTAAACGTGATCTCTGATCTAAAACTAGATAGCCTGATCGTACTGTATTAGGTTCTAGATCTACTCTTCAGAAGCCAGTCTACTGAATGGAATGAAATTGTTTGAAAGATGTTCCTAAAAGCTGAATCGTTTCACAGAATCACAGAACGTTAGGGATTGGAAGAGACCTCTAAAGATCATCTAGTCCAATCCCCCTGCCAGAGCAAGATCACCTAGATCAAATCGCACAGAAACATGTCCAGGCAAGTTTGAAATATCTCCAGAGGAGGAGACCTACAACAAAAAAGATTCACCTTTATTCCGATATCAAACCAGGCTATCTTCTTTAATGCATGACCTAAGTAAAAAAGAGAGAGAGAAAAACACCTGCATGAGACTACGGAATTATCTGAATTCCAAATAACATTTGTAATTGATGTAGTAGCATACGCCATTTTGCAAATAGTACATTTATGCATAACATCTAAAGATACACAAGGTTTTAAAGCTCTTGATGTAGATAGCTCATCCCAGACTGTCAAATGTTATGTGTCCATAGAATGATAGAATCATAAAATCTCTACTAGATAGCAGAAAACAGAGTAGTATGGATAAAAAGAACAAATACCAACTTTTTGCTTTCAGAAACTAGAAAAAATCTGTTTGTTTCAGATGTTCACAGCTTCAGTAGTTAAATTAAAGATTTGGGAGTCACTCAAATTGAACATATTTTGTAGAAGAAAGAAATATTTTTAATTTCTTATCTGCAAGTTTCTTCAAGAGGAAAGAGTGTTAACTATAAACGAGCATGATACAGAGGATTTTTTTCAAATAAAGTTGCAAAGTCATTCTTCAGAATGAGCAGTGCTGTGAAACTGTCTAACTGTTTTTACGTTTTTCTTTTTAAACTATATCAAGACTTGCTTTCCATAGCCCTTTAAAAGGAATACAGACTATTTGAGGCAGAATTTATGCACATAGACTATAGGAAAAATTACACCTTAAAGACAATATGTGTATGGTTGAAAGATTAATGTTTTACACATGTGGGAATTGTTTCATGGCTATACTGTGCTGATTAAGAGGTGTGATTTCTCTCTTTTTGTAGACACTCATGTGTAAGGATATAATGCTTTGCATCAGTGGGTCCAAAGGTGAGAAATGAGGCTGATGAAGGAACTGGAAGCAAAAGTCTTATGAGGAGAAGTTGAGGGAACTGGGTTTTTTTTTATCCTAGAGAGGAGGATACTCAGTAGGGACATTATCAATCTCTGTAGCTACCTGAACGGAAGTTGTAGAAGCTGGGGGTTGGGCTCTTCTCCCAGACAACTATTGATAGGGCAAGAGGGTAGGTCTTGAAGCTGTACCAGGGCAGGTTTAGGTTGCATGTTGGGAAGCACTTCCTCACAGCAAAGGGTGGTTAGACACTGGAATGGACTACCCAGGGCAGTGGTTGAGTCCTCATCCCTGGAGGTGTTTAAGGACAGACTGGATGTGGTGCTTAGTGCTCTTGTCTACGTGATTGTGGTGATGTTAGTTCATAGGCTGGGCTTAATGATCTTAGAGATGTTTTCCAGCCTCAATAGTTCTGTGATTCTGTGTGCGCTCTAAAAGAAAGAAAACTCACCTATCCCTACGTTGCATTGTGTATGTAAAAGTATGATGCGAAGTATGAAGTCTTTGGCTGCTGCCTTTTTAGGATATCGTCACTGCCGTCCTGGAGAGTTCACTTGTGCAGATGGAAGGTGCCTGTTAAATTCCCAGTGGCAATGTGACGGTGATTTTGACTGCCCAGACCATTCTGATGAAGCACCTGTAAACGTAAAATGCAAAAATTCAGGTTTGTCTTTAATTTTTTTAATAACACGTGACCTTTCTTTTTGGAAAACAGAGGTTTAGGACTGTGAATAGACAAATGTAAACCTGGTAGTTTAAATCTCAGTGATATCACTTATGTCTTTCAATGAGACTATTTTGTCAGTCTTGAGAGTCCAAAAACTCAGTACATGAAGTTTTAGCCACCTGTTCCTATGGTATAAGATGACTGAAGTTTTGTAATGCATAAATTCTGTTAGTAGTAAAATAAGATGACATTAGAATAATAATTGCCAAAATTTTTAGCTTGCCCTGACAATTTTTACTACATTTTCTGTACTCGTCATGCAGTAGAAGGAAGTTGTTCTTCCTATACATAATGAACACTGGTTTATTTTTATTAGTAAATCACTAACCAAATACTATTTGTTTTATTGATATTTTCTACAGACACAAGTTTGGTGAGTTCTAGCTGGGTTTTGAGAGGTGAATGAATCCTGGTCTGTGTATGATAGTCTGTTCTGTGGCTTTTTGAAGGACTAAATCTACTGTCTAAATCTTATGAAAGTTGCACAGTAGCCCTGCTCCTTATATCCATTTTAGTGGAAATTGCTCATTTGTTTTGAAGTAAGGCCACATGAGTAAGTGAAATTCTAAATTGAAGAACCTGAATGTAGCTGTGTTCAAACAGAAGTGTTCAAACAGGAAAAAAACCTGTTTGCAAGTCCTCACACAAGGCTTGTGTGAGCATTCACAGTCATGCCTCAGCATCTACAGGAGAGCGAAGCAGTACTTGTTATGTTTTCTAAACTCTGGAACTACTCTGTGCAAAGATAGTGTAGAAGATTCTCAATTACATGTAAGCAAATATGTAGAAGGGGAGTAATAAGTTGAAGTAATCATACAGTTATACAGGGGAGGTATAACCTTTAGATGCTGAAAAGTAAAAAAGATATTGTAATGCTACCAATAAAAAAATTAATATTCTATTTTTATGTGTTTGTTTCTTCTCACAGTCACACATTGCAGCTGACCCATGAGAAAATTCATTCCAAATACTAATAGACCACACCAAGTCGTGTTCTCTCTCTCTCTCTTTTTTTTATTTTGTTTTCCAGAGCAGTCATGTAACAGCTCTTTTTTTATGTGCAAAAATGGCAAGTGTATCCCTCAAAGTGATGTTTGTGATACCAAAGAAGATTGTAGTGATGGGTCTGATGAGAAAAGCTGCCATGTTAACGAATGCTTCAGTAAGAAAGTTAGTGGCTGTTCTCAAGATTGTCAGGATCTACCAGTTGGATACAAGGTGAATGAATACAAAATGTGATGTAATATAATGCAAATAATTAAAAACTTTTTCTTATCTACTCTGTGGTTATAGTAAAACTCCAGTGTATTGTAGTTTGCCAAAAGTTTTTGGCAAACAATTGCCAATTACAGGATCAATCTGGTTAACATACAATGTTTTAAACACAACAAATCATGCTGATGGGCATAGAGCACCCAAAATTAGTAGTGAAATATGAAAATGCGTAGGAGTGAATACCAGAAATAGCAGTTTTCTCCATTGCTGGTTTGGGGTTTTCTAGGTCCAAGAAATACTTAAACAAAATCTAGTCACCTTAGTTACAGAGTGAAAGTGTTCAGTTGTCCACATTTGATGGTGTTTTCCTGAATCACCTGTATCTGCTTTTAGCCCTGAGACACAGAGGAACACTTCTTGGGTATTATATAAACCCTAGGCACTGACTGCACTAACCTGTCAATAGCAGCTGAGAGTAGAAGTAGGATGGCTTTTTTTCAGGTTTTTAGCTCTGAGGTGTATCCCCAACTACACCCAAAAGGTTTCATTTTTTTATAGAATACTGGTTCACTTAGAACTAAATAAAATCCATCCAACATAGGTGAGCTATAATGGTATTTGTGCCTCTGAAATTGTGACCTACTTGGCAAAACAGAGACTAGAGAGCTGGAGACTAGGTTGGAGACACAAAAGCCCTGTGGAAGTAGCATGTGAAGAACCAGCATGTTATGGGTCAGAATAACATATTAGAATACAGGAGGGAACATGGCACAGAGTTTTTTGTTGATGAAACTGCTCATTTTGAAACTCCTCTACACACCATTCACATTGTATCTGGCAAACGTGCTCCAGTGATCATAAAATCAGAATAAAAATGCACTTCAAGAGTTCTCACTCACATTACAGTATTTGTCTTCCAGACAAATTGCTAAAAACTGTCTTTACCAAAACCCACCTGCACTCTTAAAGAGCTCTGGAGGGTCCATCTGTCGTTATTTTTGTGAAAGAATCCTTGCCATATTTTTTAAAAGGTGTGGTTATTTTTTTTTTCAGTTAAAGAAGACAGAATAAATAGTCATTTTCTGGGATTATTTGGGAGGGAATGGTACTCAGGATCTCATCAACAGTAGGTGAATAGAAAAGTAGGTATGTCTGCCTGTAAAGAGTACAAACAGCAGTGTAATTAAGAAGTCACTCGGAAAACAGACTTTGTGAAAACAATTATGATGCTAAAATATTCAGAAGTGTGCACATAGGATATGAAACAGAATCAGTGAGTAATTCAAAATGCATGTTTTTGGATTTGTTTCCCAGTGCAAATGCTGGCCTGGATTCCTGCTGAAGGATGATGGCAAAACCTGTGTAGATATTGATGAGTGTTCGTCTGGATTTCCCTGTAGCCAGCAATGCATCAATACATACGGAACCTATAAATGCTTGTGTGCAGATGGGTATGAAGTACAACCTGATAACCCGAATGGCTGCAAATCTCTTTCAGGTATCACTTTCTTCTTCACTTAAATCCACAGCTGTATTTAAAATAACTTGTGCAATACCTTAGCCTCATGGTCTGTGTTACCAATTTATGCAAGATAAACAGAGTTACTTTGAAACACACTGATTCTTCAATAAACAATGGGAATGTGATACAGGTCTGAATGCAGGAAGTTCTATTTTTAGCATGTATTGTGCTCAAATAATTTGTAGGAAATAGTTACAGTGAATTATAAAATTTTCAAGTAGTAACTATATTAGAAAAAGTAGTAGGAAATCTAAAATGTGTCACTAAATTTGACTGAGTCACGTGATAATAGTATGTTTGCAAGTGTTTTAATTACTTGTGCTGGTTTATTTTGCCAGCTTTAGAATAGTAGAGTGTACTTCACATTTCCTGCTGTGAAAGCAGGGAACAGGAAAAAGTAACAGAAATTGAAAATTAAATGTTCCATTCTTACATGTAATACATGGTGAAGGTCAAAATAAATGAGGATATTTGTTGTTTCCTTGCTCCTCTGTCTGTGCCACTGGTGTTATTTTTACGTGCTTCAGTTAGTGGGTTTCATAATCATGGAATGGTTTGGGTTGGAGAGGACCTTTAGACGTCATCCGCTCCAACCCACCAGCAGTGGACATGTCCAACTAGAGCAGGTTGCTCAGAGCCCCATCCAGCCTGACCTTGAGTGTTTCCAGGGATGGGGCTTCTACCACCTGTCTGAGCAACCTGGGCCAGTGTCTCACCACCCTCATTGTAAAGAATTTTTTCCTTATATTTACTGTAAGACTCTAAATCCACCCTCTTAGTTTTAAAACTGTAACCTCTTCTCTAATTGCACCAGACATTGCTAAAAGGGTTATCCCCCTAGTTTGTACAGGCCCCTAAGATTTGGCAAATCATGAAAGGAAGAGCAGTATGTAAAAAGGAAAGAAACAAACCCCTCATTTTCTTTCTAACCTCCCAGAAGACTGCATGTCTGTCTGCCTTATTTTCTTGTCTCAGGTGCTTCCCTGAGTAACCGGAGGAAACACAGGAGAGGGCAGAGATGCAGTCTCTGGTTTTTGCTTTACTGCTGTCTCACGCCTTGCAAGCTGCTCACACATTTAAGAGTCATAGATCACTTAAATGAGAAGGGGAGCTGGAACACATCATAGCACAGTTTATTTGAGCTGTAATAAATCAAACCTCAAAGCGATCATGACAAAGCTGTTTGTGCTGTGGCAAGGATGGTCGTGTTGCAGAGAGGTGCAAATGTATGAATCTTTGGCTAAACACTGATTTCTAGCATAAATTGCCTTGAACTCTTTAGAGCAGAGCATTAAAGCCATTCTCCACAAACCACTAACAGTTAGTGCTGAGGATGATGCCTCAGGTCATTTAAGAACTGGAGAATGTCTTAAAGAGTTGAACATAAAATGCAGGCAAGGTGGTTCAATGTACTCAGTGCAAAAGCAGAGTAGGCTGAATGTATAAGCAGTATGTACAAGCCTTTAATATTTTTTTTAAATTACTATTAGTAATTTGGTTTTATATTTTAGCTTTTTGGGGTCTTTTTTGACTGTTATATGTATCATTGTCAGAGATATTTCAAATACCAGAGTGATGGCATGAACAAATATCTGAAAGAATGGGGTTTTTTTATATAACTCAAACACCAGTGGTTAGAAAGCCAGATCTGGCTTGAGTTAAGAATTAGAATCAAGTTTAATCTCAGATAGCTGTTGCTTTATTTCTATGCTGTTAGAGGATTGAATTCTCAAACCAATGGACAAAACATGCTTGGTTTGCAACTGCAACAAGTAATAGTCTTAGAGTTGATTTGAACATGAATGCTGAAATTAAAACAAGTGGTACGAAATGCATTTCAAATTTATTCTCTGGCATTAAATTAGGATAAAATACCATACAATTCCCATATTACAAAGGCAAAACAATTACATTGAAAGAGATACTAATTGAATGCTTTGTTCATTTTTATACTGCATCATTGATCTTTCTTGGAACATTTGAATGTTTAAAATATTTCTTTCATCCATAACATTGATCAGAGCATGTAACATTTATTTTTCAAGCCATCTGTATTTCAGCATTGTATTCCTGATTTTTTTCCATAAATTAACGTAAAAGCTAGTCTAATATATTCTTTCTCCCGGGGTTTAGATGAGGAACCTTTCTTAATTCTGGCTGATCATCATGAAATAAGAAAAATTAGCACTGATGGATCCAACTACACTTTGTTGAAACAGGTATAATCATAGTACCATGCTCTAAGTTTAACTGAATACTTTTATTCTTTCCTAAAGTGTGCAAATGACAGAAACATGACCCTGCAATTGGCACTGTAAGCATCATAGAACAACTGCAATATCTTCAGATTTTTGTAACATTTCAAATTGACTATTTTATCTGAATTTGACATGATTTAAAGCTCAGACAGTTGTTTCATCAGTTGTTCTGATGTACTAAATGAAAATATGTCATTTGTGATCCTATACCATCACAATGTGTTTTGCACAATTTGTATATTTCAGTTTTAACAACAAAACCAAAAAAACTATTTGACCATGTATTGTTTGGGCTGCTTAGTGTCATAATCCAAATCCAATCATTTTTTATTTAGATGGACAATTCCAAGATTTACAGTATTACAACACATGAGTATATAACTTTGACTATGCCTATTTTTGTTTTAAATGATTACACTAAATTATTATAACAGGATAAAAAAAATTAAGTGAAAAATAATGAAAAAATGGAAAGCCACCCAGTAAATGCAGAGCTGTCAGTATTCAGTTTCTGCTCTGCTGCTATGCTTCACCTAAGTGTAGTTACTAACCATAGATTAGAGTTCCAAAATATGATTCATAAAAACATGTTCTTGAGTACTAATGAATCAGTTGTAGAACGACTAGAAATCATTATTGCCAGTCAGTTTCATTACACTTTTTTGACTCCTTTCTCAATAAGTCATGAAATCTTAATGACACAAGAGAAGTGCTGAGGTCTTCACAATAGTAATTACAGAATTAACCATCTCACATTGCACATTGGCTTTATTTGAGCACAGCAAGCATTGTGTTAAAGTCTGGTCTGAAATCCTTCTGACTCCCTCTCATTTACATCTCACTGCCTCTCTCTTCTTTTGCTGGTATATCTGCTGTTAGAAGCCTGCAAAAAGAGGAGAGCAACAGTAAATTTTCTTGATGGTTGGTGCTGACAGATTGTATAAGAGATTCATCAGTCTTTAATTTATTGGACTCCTCCTTGGTATGTTAGAGGCCACGTAGCTCCAGCCATTGAAGAGAATCTGTGTTTTCCATATCACATTAATGCACTAGAATAATAAATACCTCTGCTATTGAACCTATTCGCCTTTGATTCTATAAATGTGGCAATTTGGAAATAGCTAGAGAGTTATACCAGCAGAACAGGTGGTATGCCTTCCTCATGAGGACACTTTTTTGTCCTGGGAGTGTTATGATGGATCGGCTTTTGCATAGATATCTACCAGATGAAGGCAAATAATAGAACTGCTCTGGCAGAAGGAGCAAAACTACTTTTCTCTGTGTATTTGATCTGCCGTTCTAACAGTTGTTCGTGTAAACTCAGAGGAAAGGAGCTGAAAGTAGGAGCTCATTCAGTCTTCTCTGAGTTGTTATGAGCCAGCTTTTTACCCTCTTATTTTCTTTTTCCAAGTATGCATAAACAGTCCTGCTGTGTGGTGTCTCATGTATGTTCTTTGCCTTCCATTTCCGTCATCTTGTAGTCTTCAATATCCATAGGGTTTTCATAGACTATACAGAACCTTCCTTCCTGTTATTTGTAGTTTTTACCTCCATTTTTTAATTAGGATAACAAGTAAATGCAAATCACAGCCTAGGATATGCTGTGCTGTGTGTTTGACAGAACAAGCAAAAATAGAGGTTTAAGATGAGAGACTAATGCAGTGATGCAATTTGAAATCCTCCCTACTCCTTCTAAAATTTGTTGTTACACAACAAATAACAAAGATTTATGCTGAAAGGACTTAAAGTGACATATAGATCATAGCCAAGTGATGTTGTCTGGACAGAGAAATCTATTGCAGATGTTCAGAAGTAATATTACGTGCACTTGATATTCTGATCTGTATTGGAAATATTAAGGACTTAAGGAAACGTAAGGAAATATTAGTTTTGAAGAATATGTAGATATAGGGCTACTTTTTCATAAATTACTGACTTTGACGTCTAGAATGTTATATACAGTTTTGATAACCTCATCAATTCATTCACTGGATGTCTCCATTAAGAATTTCAAATGGGAGTGTTTTTCAGCCAACTTTTGACTGACAGAGCTGCTGTTGGTTTTGTTAATGCACTGCATGCATAGACACGTGGTTGTTGAAAATGAGTGGTCCCCCAACACCATATTGTTTTAGGCTTGTTGTGAGCCTTAATCACTCTTCTTCTACATTTTCATCAGAAGGAACATGACCGGTATTACACTGTAGTCATTGGCAGATAAGCCTCCTATCTCTTTCTGTACAATTAAATTTTGTTGTTCCTAGCTGTTTGTTTTAGAGTTGGCTAGTCCAGCACATCCTCTCTACACCTATAAATTGCTTTAAGAAGGAGCCGCTGATCTACCTGAGAGCAGAATGTCATTGGCTGATAAGGGAATTGATTAACTGATCTCATGTTTTTAAACACAGGGCAAACTGCATCCGTTCTTTTTTCACTGCTGCTCTGTCTTTGACTGATAAAAACATCTCTATATATTTAAAAACAATTGGGATTTCACTACATATGAGAATGTTTGAACAGATTATGAGCAAGGCTTTCATATTCTCAGACAAGGAAATAAGAGCCGTCATCTGAACAGTGTACCTCTCTTCCCTATCAGCCATTTGGGATGAAAAGCCATTATTACATGGCTGCTCTTTCCAGCCTGTAGCACTATATTAGATATGATCACTACTCTTCCTTACAGTGTATTGACTTAGTAATTTGAGCCATAGGAGACTTCCAGATGCCTAACAGATCTCTAATTTACATAACTTTATTATTAGACTATCTCTAGGCATACAAATATATATATTTTTTCACTGTAAGGTATCATCTAAGGATTTTAAACCTCCTTCCTCAGGAATTACAATCCATGCTTTTGTGAACATGACAGTTTTTAATTCCTGTTAAATTCATAATGGAATACTTTCATTATGTAAAGGGAATAAATGATATGCTATTTCTGTGCTTATTGTTAGGAAATGAACATCATCTAGTTTGCCACAGTAATGCCAAAGATAGTAATTAAGAGAGAAATTGAGGTAAAAGCTATTTTATTGCTAAAGTTCATTTTAATAAGGAAAGAAAAACACAAAAGTTTCATTTAGCTTCATACATCACCTGCTTCTTGAAGTGAGATGGTTTTTTTGTCACCATATATTTCCGTTACAATTTTTATCTATGTATAAACAATCTATTGAAAAAACAGGTACTTCAAAAATATGCAGTCAGTAAAATGTGATGTATTTTGCATTATGAATGTTATCCAACCATTTGTACTTAAACATGTCAGTAAATGGACTGGTTTTGTTCTGTTTCTAGGGGCTGAACAATGTGATTGCAATAGACTTCGACTATAGGGAAGAGTTCATATATTGGATTGATTCCAGCAGACCAAATGGCAGTCGCATAAACAGAATGTGTTTAAATGGAAGTGATGTCAAGGTAATATAGGATTAATAATGTCACAATTAGAATTAAATGTTAATGGACTATTTTGGGAAATGCTCCTTCATGATTTGAACCCAGATTGTGAGTTTTGGTATTCATGTATAAGCACAGCATGAGCTAGGAAGTCCTAGTTAAATTTAATTGCCTTTGTACCTTACTCAAAGTAGAAATAGGGGCTGAGAGAACTGTATTTATGAGCTAAATTCATCATAACTTAATTGGCAGGTCACTGTGGTTTGCAGGACACCAAATTACAAGGAGGAGACTGAGGGGTTAGCTCATTAATGTCTATAAATATTTGAAGGGTGGATGTCAGGAGGATGGAGCCAAGCTCTTCTCAGTGTCATCTAGTGATAGGACGAGGGGCATTGGGTATAAGATGGCACATAGGAGGTTCCATATAAATACTAGAAGGAGCTTCGTCACAGTGAGGGTGATGGAACACTGGAAGAGGCTGCCCAGGGGAGTTGTGGAGTCTCCTTCTCTGGAGAGGTTTAATACCTGCCTGGTTGTGCTCCTGTGCAACTTGGTCTAGGTGATCCTGCTGTGGCAGGGGGGATTGGACTAGATGATCTTTCAAGGTCCTTTCCGTTCCCTTATGATTCTGTGATAGTTAGGTGTAAGCTGTGTACATAACACTGATACAGTATTTCTCCATATACAATTTTCCATGAGCTTCATGGTTTTTTTGTCTCAGCTCTTCTAATAATGAAAATAACTGAATGTCTGCTGTAAATAATCCAACGTAAAATTGTGCTCCAATTTGTGCATAGCCTTTTGGACTCTGTAGTGGAATAAGTTCACAAAATTATTAAGCACATTTGTTCACATACGTGAAAGTTTTTCCAGAATTTGTAGTAAGCAGTCAGGAATTATTCTTTGCTTATTTTCTTACGCCTGATCTTCTTAAACATGGAAGAAATGAGCAGCAACATATCCTGTGAATTTTGTTTCTCATTGTAGAAGGCAAGGTCTTCCTAGCATAGCAGGTCTAGCCTTCTTGCTTTAGGAAACATGATGGCATGTCATTTTTCATAAAGGATCATGAAGGAGATATTTACACAACTGAAGCAACAAATTTTTCACATAAATGTGTTCAAACATGAACACAGTGTGTTATGTATAGTTTTGTAGATTCAAATGGAATCTGTTATTGGGAAATGCTGTAGTAAGCTGTTCTGCCTATATTACGTGTCACTCTGGTGACCTCAATGCCTGGAATAGGCTTGAAGTGACACTCAAAGGGAAAAATCCTCATAAAACAGAGACTGATTACTGTGGTTCATGTTTCTAGATAGTATAACTACACCACTAATTTTACAGAACTATCAATTTCTACATGAAATGTCCAGTGTTACAGTACAGCTGCAATTGCACATTTAGAAAACAGTTCAGCTGGTAGTGCTAAGGTCTTAGATAATTATTTTATTAATATAAAGTTTTTGCAGATCTAGATTTAATTTTAGAAATATTTTATAGGATGTTAAATGTCATAACCTGAAAGGGTGCTTTTTACCTATTCAAATCTAAAATTATGTTGAAATATCTCCTCCTTAAGTAAGTAGCCCTTCTTGAAGGCTTTTCAGTATCTTCCAGCGGTCAATAGCATTAAAAATAGCACATCCAGTTATTTGTACTCAGGCTTAGATGTAAAGTTTATACTTTATCACAAGGGCTTTTAGTGGTAAAGAACAATAACAAATGTGAACTACAGTAATAAACACATTATAGGACTTAAGAAACCTCAAATATTTTTAAGTATTACTCTCTCTTTGGTTTTTTTATTCTTAAGTTCCGGTTGTGCTTTTTTCTGCAGAAATAGGTCTGTTTCTGACCTAATCAGAAGTAGAATAGGTTAGAAGAGGCCTTATCAGGAGTAGAATTTTTAAGCTTAGAAGAAGTTGGTCTCTAATGATTGGAATATTCAAATCTCACTCAACATAACATAAAGTACACCCAGCCAAGCAAGATTTAGTCATACAATCATGATGAAATTTGTAATATAGAGGGGTTTGTTCAAGTCTCAGAATTACTGAAATCATCAAAACCCATGAGAATAACACATCACTCAGTAAAGCACAGGCTTTCATGTAGGTCCCTAAGATGATTCTGTCTCTCAGTTCATTCCTTAATAATTAAGTCCTTTTGAAATTTAACCAATTCGTAGAAATCTTCTCTCTTTTTCTGCAACATGGATATTGGAAATAAGAGCACAGTATTTACTTTCCACCTGGGTAATCTTTTTCTGTTTGCCTGAGTGTCCATATGGTCTATCTGTCATAATGACAACTGGCACTACTGTGATATTAAAATGAAATATATGTAGAAGTAGACCAGTGAGAGGAATGGTGAGCTAATAAGCAATGTGTTTGAGGGCATGCTATGGGAGGAGAAGCCTGATCTCCATTTGGTTCTGTGAAAAACAGCACAGTAAAGGGAAACAATCTTTAAAAAAACAAAAAGACAAAATAAGAATTTAGACACTGAAGACAAAAAGGGATATAAGATTCTTAAAAACTGATGCATTTTGCATTGCGTCCTCCATTCTCCCCTACTAGAGGGGAAGTGTCCTAGTTCCTTAAAATGAGTCATTACTTCAGAAGTGCCAGCATTTAACTGGGAATAGTATCTATCTTTCATGTGCTGTACATCACCAACCTCTCAATATTCTGACATTAGTAACTCTGTAATTGTTATTCCTTTTCCTGGTATTTAGATGATTAATTTCTGCAATTTTTGCTTTTCTAGGTAGTCCACAATACAGCTGTTCCAAATGCACTGGCTGTCGATTGGATTGGGAAAAATCTCTATTGGTCTGATACTGAAAAGAGAATTATTGAGGTGTCTAAACTCAATGGCTTATACCCTACTGTCCTTGTGAGCAAGAGAGTGAAGTTTCCTAGAGATTTGTCCTTAGATCCTCAAGCTGGGTATGAAAATCTGTTTTGTAGTAATACACATCTAATCCTACTTCCATTTTGAAGTCTTTTTTTATAAGACCAGAAGATAGAAAATACTAATTAGTCTTCTATATTATTTAACTTTCAGCTACAGTGGGTATAACTAGTCTAAAATGCATTACTAAAGCTTACTATATCATCATTATATATAAAATTCGGTGTAACAGAAAGATGAATTCAGGTACTAAAACATGTGTTTTTATATTTACTGCCCTGTAAATGTTTTCTGTTGCTAGGACGAAAGCAGGTATTTCAAAAAGATACCTATTTTTAACAGTGTGTTACTACATAGAAAAGATTTCATATTGCATGGAAGACAATTTTTTAAATTTGTTTCATTTATTCATTGAACTATCTTGCAAACACTGGTTTCTGTATTTACTAGTCTCCAAATAGTTTAGGCTATTAACTACCATGTATTTGAAAGGGATTTTTGTGCTGGTTTTATGTGTTAATCAAAGAGTGAAATGTTTAATGCCATGTAATTTGAAGATAGGCTTTGCTTTTTTTTTAATTCTGTAAAATTTCAGTTTTGCATTTTAATACAA
>JAOXOE010027257.1:0-18918 GCA_028565055.1 Phoeniculus purpureus
GAGAAGGAGACTCCACAACCCCCCTGGGCAGCCCCTTCCAGTGCTCTGTCACCCTCACCGGGAAGAAGTTCCTTCTCGTATTGACGGACTTTGGATTGAAGTCACGTTCTCTCCGAACGATAGGAACCCAGAAGGGATGTGTTTGATCTGCTTGCAAATAAAAATACCACGTGAAAGGTGGTATCTCCGCAGAGGTTAAAAAGACCCTTCCATTCGCGTTAAACAAACTCTGCCGTCATGTTGCGACCGAGATGGAGTGTCTCTGCAGTGACAAAGAGGCACATTCCAGCTCCACGAAACAGAACTGCCGCTGCTGAAAAATTACCTGCATTAAGCCTTACACTCATCCCACAGACTTTAAGAGCAAGATGTGGGAGTTTGATTTTGATCAGAGGCCTCTGTCTGTGTGGGGGTAAAGGTCTTTAACCTCCGTGTTGCGAATGCACTGGGTACACAGTTCCATCAATGTCATGGCTCGTTGGGTCAGTGTAGGATTTTATCTGAAACCTGTGGCTGTGGAGTTTACACTGGATATGCAAACACAACCTTTGCTGGTGCTCTCTGCCTTCTGCTTCACTGAGAGGAGCAGTGATGTTTACAGAGAAGGGAGCTCAAGGAGTATTACACCGATTTCACTCACTTAAGACTCCTACTGAGTCAAGGTCTTCAAAAGAGAAAGGTTGTTTATGTGAAGACTGGTGTGTGTCAGAGCTAGTGGAGTCTGGGTCTCTTGAGCTTGAAGAAAAGGAGACTGAGGGGTGACCTCATTAACATTGATAAATATGTGAAGGGTGGGTGTCAGGAGGATGGAGCCAGACTCTGCTCAGGGGCATCTAGTGATAGGACAAGGGGCAACGGGTGTGAGCTGGAACAGAGGAGGTTCCACATAAATATGAGAAGGCACTTCTTCATGGTGAGGGTGACAGAGCCCTGGAAGGGGCTGCCCAGGGGGCTTGTGGAGTCTCCTTCTCTGGAGATGTTTAAAACCCACCTGGCCATGTTTCTGTGCAGCTTGGTCTAGGGGATCCTGCTGGAGCAGGGGGATTTGACTGGATGATCTTTCGAGGTCCCTTCCAATCTGTAATGACCGGATCTAGGGGATCCTGCTGGAGCAGGGGGATTGGACTTGATGATCTTTTGAGGTCCCTTCCAATCCCTGATGACCGGATCTAGGGGATCCTGCTGTGGCAGGGGGATGGGACTGGATGATCTTTCAAAGTTCCTTCCAATCCCTAATGCTCTGTGATGCTGTGAACAGATTCCGAGTTAATGAAGTCCTTCCTTTGCTCTGTGTGACTTTGAGAAGAGGTGCTGGGGGAAAGTGGGAGGGAGTGAAAGCTTAAAAACCTCTTGGCATAAGAATGATTAATGGACGCAAACCTTACGCGTATCTCTGCACGAATATCCGAGTGGGTAGTAAAACAAGTGCCAGTAGGAGACCATCTAGTTGCATCAAGATAATTGCAGCTGCAGAAAATCTTTTGATGACAAATACGGCAGATTAGCCAGCTTTCCAAGCCTTCCAAAGCGTCTGGAGTTTGAGAGAGATGGAAACCCTTTTCTCGGTGTCGTGCCCGTCAGGCAGATTAATAGAAGGCTACTGTTTGAGTCGCTGCTGACCCAGCAAGACACAGAGGCATTAAGCCCACACACTGCTTTTAAATTTGGTCTAACGTGCAACTTTCACATCTGCTAAAAGCAGGAATGAATTAAACAAGAGATGCACTGGTATGAATCTGTAGAGTTTTGAGAAGCTTTTTACCTTCCCAAGGCTTCTGCTTAGTATCTCTGCAGAGAGCGGTGCCAAATGGTCAGACTGGCCTTCACCTGCATGAGGCAGTGGGAGAAGGAAGCTGTAGGTGATAGGACCCTTTGTCAAAGGTACAGACAAAAGAGAAAGAATAAAAACTCCTCCTTGGGTTTCTCCAACTTCTCTTTACCTTGGGCTGATACCTTCATCCTGCCAAAGGGGAGGATGGGCTACTAGCTACTGGGAGGACAGGTCTGGGCTGCTAGCATGCAAGGGAGGACAGGTCTCCGTCGTATGGTTTGTTCAATGACTAGCAGAAGCCTGGAATCCAGTTCTGGGCCACTCTGTTCAAGGGCACAAAGCTACTGGAGACAGCCCAGCGCAGAGCCATAGAGATGATGGAGGCAGTGGAGCATCTCCCTGATGATGAGAGGCTGGGGGAGCTGGGGCTCTGGAGCTTGGAAAGAAGGAGACTGAGGGGTGACCTAATGAATGTCTATAAATACGTGAAGAGAGGGTGTCAGGATGATGCAGCCAGGCTCTGCTCAGTGTCACCTAGAGGTAGGACAAGGGGCAACGGGTGTCAGCTGCAACAGAGGAGGTTCAACATCAATCATTGGTCTAGGTGATCCTGCTCTGGCAGGTGGATTGGACTAGATGATCTTTTGGGGTCCCTTCCAATCCCTAATGATTCTATTATTCTATGAGAAGCAAGTTCTTCCCTGTGAAGGTGACAGAGCCCTGGCAGGGGCTGCCCAGGGGAGTTGTGGAGTCTTCTTCTGTGGAGGTGTTTAAAACCCACCTGCCCATGTTCCTGTGTGACTGGATCTAGGGGATCCTGCTGGGATCGGACTGGATGATCTTTTGAGGTCCTTTCCAGTCCCTAAAGTTCTGTGATTCTGTGAGAGGTGATGGCCCTGCAGTCTTAGGGACACGGTCCCTACAAGTGCAGCTGTCTCAAGGAGAGCAGCAACACAGAATGAGAATATGAAAGTATCTTGGAAGGGAAAGTGGCAGCTGTGAGCTAAACCTCTGTGAGAAGAAAGGTGAAATGGGACATGAGCTTCTCCCTACCCACAACTTCAGCTCTTCTCAAGCAAGTTGTGGAGCTGCTGCTTCAGGAGGGCTGCCCATCCCTGGGCTGGAGGTTAACGGTTCGACTCCTCACCATAGCAGATCTTATCACCCTCTTCCAAACGGTTAAATCTAGCTTAGGTGTAAAAGATCTCTCTGCACACACATAATAATTTCAATATGCAAATATTTGGCAGCAGGTCAGGCCACCAACATCTTTCTTAGAAAAAAAAAAATCATGTTGAGGAGTCTGCTATGACCTCACCCTGCTTTTCCACACGAAAGAAAAATATTGTCTGACTTCCTTCACAGCCTATTCTACATCTTATTGACAAATCGCTTATGACACTAATTTATTAGCATAGAAATATTACTACACTCAAGACAGCCCGCTCTGATTTACCACATCAGGGTTTTTCACAAGCCAAGGTCCTATCAACTCTGCCTGATCATTAAGAGTCCCTTGGCTTTTTCTTGTCTCTTTTTTTCTGGAACAGAAGAGCTCTGCCCTGTTGCCTTGGCTAGAACCCTGACTATCGGACCAGCTTTGCTCAAGGCAAGACGCACTGAGCTGATGCTCAAGAAACAGAGGGTGGGTTTTCAGAACCACCTTCTTTACCTGAGCTCCTAATGGCAAAGCAGGGGCAGAACCAAAATATTCTATGAACACTGAAAGATAAATTCTAATGACAACTAAGAGACAAGATGTTTAAACTGAGCTGTTGTTTGACGTGAAAACCACCTTTGTTACAGCAAAGGGAAGGACTCAAACTAAATACATTGATCCCTCTTGGATCACAGAATCACAGAACATTAGGGATGGCAAGAGACCTTGAAAGAGTGTTTCAGGCGTTGATACCTGCTTAGTTTTGTGGAGACATCACCACCACACTGTAGAAGCTGGACCCACAGACTACTCAGAGGCAGCACCTGCTGAATCACAGAATCATGGAGAATCACAGAATTATTTAGGTTGTAAAAAGCCCCTTGGGATCATCAAGTTCAACCATCAACCCTACTCTACAAGGTCACCCAACACTACATCTAAGCAGCTTTTAAATTCATCCAGGGATGGGGACTCGACCACCACCCTGGGCAGCCCATCCCAGCACCTGACCACTCTGCCAGGAAGAATTTGTTCATGATGTCAAATCTAATCCTCCCCTGGTGGAGCTTGAAACCCTTCCCTCTGCTTCTGTCACTAATGACCTGTGAGCAGAGCCCAGCACCAGCATCTCTGCAGTGTCCTTTCAGACAGTTTTAGAGAGATACAACAGACCTCCACAGAAGACACAGACACAAATAAATGTGACAGTCTTTTTGCCAGCATCACATCTTTGAAGGAAGATGACTAGCTCATTTCACAAGTTGTTGGTCCAGGCTTTTTTCCTTACTTCCACAAATGGTTCCTACCCACCACTACTTTTGTTTCACTACCACTGTCATGCACAGCCAGTAACTGGCTTCTGGTACCCAGCATTACAGAATCACAGAACATTAGGGACTGGAAGGGACCTCTAAAGACCATCCAGTCCAATCCCCCTGCCAGAGCAGGATCCCCTAGATCAAGTTCCCTTCCCTATCCCACTCCAACAGACACAGAAGCACAGCATACACCCAGCTGTATCAAGCTTCCACGCAGGAGCTTTGTGCATGTTGTATATCAAGGGGCCAACACATCTCGTCGTCACAGACGGTGCACATCAGAGGGCTGCTTCTGGCCTACGATGGCTGAGATACTTGGCAAGACTGACGGGCAGCCTCTCTGTCTCGCTGACGGCGTCTGCACTGCTGCAGATCTGTCATGTGACTCATTGGGTTGAACTCGGCACATAAATTTCCAGTTATGACTAAAAAGTTAGAGAATTCTCCGCAGATGAAAACTTCGTCAGCCTTACTGAGAGTCAGGCAGGGAGCACTTTGGGGAACAAGAGCAGGAGCAAAGGATCA
Source organism: Phoeniculus purpureus (assembly GCA_028565055.1). Classification (NCBI taxonomy): domain Eukaryota; kingdom Metazoa; phylum Chordata; class Aves; order Bucerotiformes; family Phoeniculidae; genus Phoeniculus; species Phoeniculus purpureus. The sequence goes on from JAOXOE010027257.1 coordinate 4,775, forward strand.
ATCCCAGCGCGTAAGAGGGACGTGCAGAAAGGAAGAATAAGCTAAAGGAAATACTGGCGAGGCAGTGGTTACGGGTTAACTCTTGAAAGTCCTTCCACGTTCGTTTGTTTTCCAAACGGGAACGTTTCCTCACTACCACTTTAGGTGGTAGATTTATTTAGAGACTTCTTTGATGATTGAAATCAATTCTCACAGAACATCAGGGATTGGAAGGGACCTCCAAACGTCCTCCAGTCCAATCACCCCAGCACAGCAGGATCCCCTAGATCCAGTCATTAGGGACTGGAAGGGACCTCAAAAGATCATCCAGTCCAACTCCCCTGCCAGAGTAGGATCCCCTAGATCCAGTCATTAGGGACTGGAAGGGACCTCAAAAGATCATCCAGTCCAATCCCCCCACCACAGCCAGATCACCTAGATCAGGTCACACAGGAACATGGCCAGGTGGGTTTTAAACATCTCCTGAGATGGAGACTCCACAACCCCCCTTGGCAGACCCTTCCAGTGCTGTGTCATCCTCAACATGCAGAAGGTCCTTCTCACATTAATGTGGAACCTCCTCTGTTCCAGCTCACACTGACTGCCCCTTGTCCTATCATTAGGTGACCCTTCCTTACACTGTCCTCCTGTATCCTTATGCTTTCCATTCTGACACTGAGCAGAGCCTGGCTCCATCCTCCTGACACCCAACCTTCCCATATTGATCAACATCCATGGGGTCACCCCTCAGTCTCCTTTTCTCCCAGCTCCAGAGCCCCAGCTCCCTCAGCCTTTCCTCAGCAGGGAGATGCTCCCCTCACTTCATCAACTTCGTTGCTCTGCCAACTAGCACCAGATATTTACCTTCTTATTTTCTTTATCCGTAGTGGGGTTATTTGTAATCTTGTATTTCTGAAGGTCTATTATTTCCTTCATCTCATAGTTATCACCTCTCCGCTTACAGACGATGACAGCCAGATCAAACAGGAAGATGTGCCTATGGAAAGGGAAGATTCAGGTTATTACAGCCATTCCACGAAGCCAGCACCCAAACTTCTCTACAGCTTTGCCTGTGGCAATCAATATTTTCAAGGTTAACAGCTCAACTAGGGAATCATGAAACAAAAAACACTGACAGGACTTTTCACAGAACATTAGGGACTGGAAGAGACCTTGAAAGATCATCCAGTGCAATCCCCCTGCCAGAGTAGATAGAGAAGACTCTCAAGAACCACTGAGCTAGATTCAAATCTAAAAAGCAGTCACTTTCCTGGCTAACAGCAACCACCACAAGTCACACCATCACCTGTCTTGCCTCGCACGCTTGTCTAATGTAGTGATCCGTATTTCTCCGTCACCTTGAGGTCTTCCATACTGCAAGAGGGAATGATTCTGAAACAGAAGCAGTGGGTGCAGTTCAGTACATCCACAGTGACAACGTAACGCATTCAGGTGTCAGACGAGATAACACATTCAGGTGTTAGACCACTGATTCACAGTATCACAGAGCATTAGGGATTGGGAGGGACCTCAAAGGATCATCCAGTCCAATCCCCCTGCCACAGCAGGATCCCCTAGATCCAGTCATTAGGGATTGGAAGGGACCTCGAAGGATCATCCAGTCCAGCTGCCCTGCCACAGCAGGATCCCCTAGATCCAGTCACACAGGAACAGTCCAGGAGGGTTTGAAATGTCTCCAAAGAAGGAGACTCCACAACCCCCTGAGCAGCCCCTGGCAGGGCTCTGGCACCCTCACGGCAAACAAGTTTCTTCTCACACTGATGTGGAACCTCCTCTGTTGCAGCTCACACCCACTGCTCCTTGTCCTATCATTAGATGCCCCTGAGCAGAGCCTGGCTCCATTCTCCTGACATTCCTTCTACACCAAACAGAAAAGGGAATTTTCAGCTCTGGACACACCATCTTCTACTCAGTCACCTGAACATAAGAAAATATCAGTCCATGGCATTTTTGTCTTCAAATGAGAAACGTTTTCCCATTACAAACTCGTCTGTACAAATCCAACCCTTTCACTCTGCCAGCAGACTTCACTACAGACAGACCCGCAAAGGAGCAGAGACTTCTGTGTTTAAATATTGATGTCAGGCCGACCCACGCAAAGCAAACCTGTACTTAAATATTAACCAGAATCTCATGGAAAATGGGGGCAAAAATACCTCTATCAATAAAGTCAATCAAGAGTTACCCGAAACCCTGTCGGAATTAAAAACATCACTTACCAAATTCTCTATTGACAACTGGAACTGTCGGATTTCACGAAGCGTTTCGTTATCTCTCTTCACTTCGTTCACATATTGAGCCAGGTCCTAGAACATCAACACAAGGGCCGGGGGGGGGAATCTGTGTTCTATTACAGACCACTCGAACACATCCTTTGGGCTAAATTAGGTACTAATTTTACTTCTGATTATGTAAACATTTTCACAGAATCACAGAACGCTAGGGATTAGAAGGGACCTCGAAAGATCACCCAGTCCAATCCCCCTGCCACAGCAGGATCCCCTAGATCTAGTCATTAGGGACTGGAAGGGACCTCGAAAGATCATCCAGTCCAGTCCCCCACCACAGCAGTTCCTAGATCCAGTCGCACAGGAACAAGCCCAGGTGGGTTTGAAACGTCTCCAGAGAAGGAGACTCCACAACACCCCAGGGCAGCCCCTGCCAGGGCTCTGTCACCCTCACTGTGAAGAAGGTCCTTCTCACATTGATGTGGAACCTCCTCTGCTCCAGCTCACACCCACTGCCCCTTGTCCTATCATTAGATGACCCTAAGCAGAGCCTGGCTCCATCCTCCTGACACCCAGCCTTCCCATACTGATCAACATCCACGGGGTCACCCTCAGCTTCCTTTTCTCCCAGCTCAAGACCCCCAGCTCCCTCAGCTTGTCCTCAGCAGGGAGATGCTCCCCTCCCATCTTTTATGTAAAACTTTTACTTCTCTGTATATTTAGTCACCCTTTTACAATAAGATTTCTTTAGTGATCAAGAAGAACCAATACAATACCTACATAACGGAGGAAGGAAGCCTCTGCACATCTTTCAACCATTCATCGAGGTCCCTTCCAATCCCTGATGATTCTACGATTCTATGATCATACAGTTACAACTGTCTTCACCCATTCACAGAACCACAGGACATTAGTGATTGGAAGGGACCTCGAAAGATCTATTGAAACACAAATTCCGCAGCCAAAAAAAAGAGGGAGAGAAATTGTGAACAAGAGGGATCACAGAATCACAGAACATTAGGGACTGGAAGGGCCCTTGAGACGACTTTTTCTAAATCCTGCTAATGTTTTATTTTCAGTCTTAAAGATGGAGACGGCCTTGACGCAGAGCACTGACCAACAAGCAGTCAACGAAACCCAGTGTCTGAGGAGTGAAGGTAAACAGAGCAGATGGCAGAAAGTAGATGCAAAGCAGCTCGACCGCAGAACATAAGGTGTGAATGCAGCGCAAGCTCGGGTGCTTATTAGAAGACTCTGCCCCAGCAGCAGGATCCTGCTCTTACTGTTGCACAGCAGAGAGAAGCCATCACACAGCAGGTTTCAAAAGAGCCTTTTAATGGGAGCTACTATGTGAAGTGACAGGTTGAGATCACTTCTGGCCACTTCAGCAGCACAGGTGCCGCACCCCCTGCGCTGCAGCCATTCCAATGCTCTGAACGTGCTTTAGTGACAGCAACAATCTGCTGAGGCTTCTCTGTTTATGGCTAGAGATGAGGAGTGAGCAGGAGCCATAACTGGGGAGGTCAGGGATGCTGCAAGGAGCAGCTGGAAAGGCCATTCTGATCCTCCCAACTTGTTTTACAGTGTCCCCCTTTCACAGGGTCACCGATGTGGAGGGTGGGAGCCAGACACCTCTTCTTTCTAAGCTGCTTTTAACCAGAGTCTAAGCACATGTGAACTCATCGTGTCGACTTCCCAAACAGATCTGTGCAGGGTATTCACATCAGTCTGATAGAGTCAGACGTGAAATAACCTTGTATCTTGCTGCTACGAGAAATCTGACGGTCGAATCCTTCCAACAGTTTTCTGTGCTGGGGGGCAGCACCACTTCGCCCACAGCTTTTCCAAAGACATTTTAGCCTCTCACAGACATGAGTGTTTTCAGAAGCAACGTGGCCACACTTCCAGGTTACGTCGACACTGGCAGGGACTATTGTAGGAGCAAACAGCAAAGCAGGAGAGAAACAGGGCTGCCACCTCAATGAGAGATGCTCAGACCTGAGGGGGTTTTCTGGACTAGGGGGTGGGTTCCTTAGTGGTTGAATTGGCTGTTTATAACAGATCTGGTTTAGGTATGACCTTGCAGAGCGGGGCTGATGGTTGGACTCGATGATCCCAGGGGTCTTTTCCAACATGAACGATTCTGTGATGCCACAGAGATCAAGAGAATTGTAATGAAAGTCTTCACCCCACTGGAAACAAACTGACCCTCATTAGAGCCACATTGGAATTCCCACCTTTTGGAAGTGAGACTAACACTACTGAAACACCTGGTTTTCACCTCACAACACAACAGCAAAATTCTGTGTGTCAGTAAACTGAAACAAGCAAGTTCCAGCTCAACTTCACAAATCCTCCACTTCAGAAAACCACCCAACTTGTTTCCCAGGTTTAAGCGGAGCCCTCAACTTGCCCTGAAAGGCTCCCAAAGCTCAGTGACCTGTGAGAACATGTCTGATCTGCTGCGAAGAACATCACCTCCTCCAGGAAATACAGTTCTGAGCTCCTGCTTTAACTGCCAGAGACATAAAGCCTTGATCGCCTGGAGGACTTGCCTTCATTGCGTCGAGCGCCAGCTTGAGGTTGGCCTTCTCCATGGCGTCGGTCGTGTGCTTCACCAGCTCCTGCAGACAGAGCAGCTCACATTGTCCACCCTCTGCCTCGGCTTATCAGTTGAGGTTGCCCTCGCCCAGAAAACAATCCCAAACCAGAACACACAACCCCAAACCCCCACAGCTGTAACTGAGCAGGGGACTACTGCAAACAGCTAATTGGCAAGCGCTTAGGAATGATTGCTGTGCAGCCTAAACACTGACTTGAGCTGATAATGAGCCATCATTAGAAGCTAATTTGGTCTGTCTCACTGTTACAACTTCCAGATCAGATCATCACTGTGTGTGCGTACGCACTGAGAGCACAACTCAACACCCGCGTTCCTTTGCACACTGCAGTACTTCAGCCCCATCCGCAGCCAACACGGGCAGTTCCTCATCAGTGTGAGAAGGACTTTCCTCACAGTGAGGGTGACAGAGCCTTGGCAGGGGCTACCCAGGGGGGCTGTGGAGTCTCCTTCTCTGGAGATATTTAAAACCCACCTGGCCATGTTCCTGTGCAACTGGATCAAGGGGATCCTGCTGTGGCAGGGGGACTGGACTGGGTGATCTTTTGAGGTCCCTTCCAATCCCTACCGCCAGAATGCATCCCCCCTCTGCAGACACGATCACCAGGATGATGCTGGAGTCCCCATCCCTGGAGGAGTTTAAAAACTGAGTAGCTGGAGCACTTGAGGCCATGGCCTAGGGGTTAGGGAGCTGTTGGGCTGAGGGCTGGACCTGCTGATCCTGGAGGTCCTTTCCAGCCAGGATGACTGAGTGGTCTATGATTCTACGCTAATATACAGCTGGATTACAGAACCATGACCCCTATCTTCAGCTTCTTTTAAAAAGCAGCTGGACCACTTGTTCTGGTTGTTTGAATTTTCCATGGATCAAAATACTGGTGACTCAGTCCCCAAAATATTTCAGGAGGTTTAACAACCCAGAACATCACTGCTCCGCAGAGCCAAGCTCACGCTTCACGTACAAGCAGGGGATCTCTGTCAAACTACGTGTCACAAGCACCAGCAGGAGTGACAGCCTGACACAGCCATATATTTCTCTGCAGCTGAGCTAGAGAGTCTCACAGCACAGGCTGCAAATTGACAAGACTCTCCACCCTCACGCTCTGCGGGTTACGACGAGCAGCACTTAGAAGTAAACATGGCTTCGTTGTAATTTACAGCAGCAAAGAGGCACCTTAAAGTCATCCCACAGGTCTGCTCCAGCTTCACCTTGTCTGTGGGGTAATGGCTCGCATCGCCAAGCACCACAATTGCAGACGGGCACTACTGACCACGTTAAACACAACAAACACTTCAAATAATGAGAAATCAATTGTGGGTCACGCTTTCCCGCCCCCCAGACACATTGCCACTCCGACGAGTGAGCTCCCGGAGAAAACCTGCGCTGCACTGGATTCTATTTCACAGAATCACAGAGCATCAGGGATTGGAAGGGACCTGGAAAGATCATCCAGTCCAGTCCCCCTGCCACAGCAGGGTCCTCTAGATCCAGTCATTAGGGGTTGGAAGGGACCTCAAAAGATCATCCAGTCCCATCCCCCTGCCACAGCAGGATCCCCTATATTCAGTCATTAGGGACTGGAAGGGACCTTCAGAGATCATCCAGTCCAATCCTCCTGCCGCAGCAGGATCCCCTAGATCCAGTCACACAGGAACATGTTCAGGTGGATTTTAAGCGTCTCCAGAGAAGGAGACTCCAAAACCTGCCCTAGGCAGCCCCTGCGAGGGCTCTGACACCCTCACTGGGAAGAAGGTCTTTCTCAGACTGATGTGGAACCTCCTAATGAGCCTCAAATTTATGGAAGAGTCAATCAAGTCACTTAGGCAAAGACCTGCAGCTCTCACTCTTACAGTCTGCTGATGACAAACAGTCAGTTGTGTTCTCTGCCCCCTTAAACTCACGAAACGAAGTACCTGGAGCAGCAGGTGATACTTCAGCACTCTCTGCATCGGAACCACTAAGAGATCTCTCAGAGTAAATTTCCCATTATTGGCCCTCTTGGAACACTCCTGGATCGAAGAAGAAGAAAGAATAAGACAGAGAGTCAGAAAATAAAAGCATCCAAGTATTAAAATTCAGTGACTTATGAGCCAGGCCAAGAAATGACACGAAGCTTCAGATAAGGAACATTAACAACATTAAGATGATCAGGTGGCAGAGCAGTAACAGGCAGAACAAAAAGACTGAAGTGGCTATGAGCAAGTGCCTGGAGCCAACAGCATGAGAAAGAGGATGGTAGAACACTGGGGATTGGCAGGGACCTCCAACGATCATCCAGTCCAAGCCCCCACCACAACAGGAGGACCTCACATGGCTGCAACAAGACAAAAGGCAAAGTCTTTCACCCAGCATTCACTAACCCAGCTAAAGGGCAGCTCTGCTGGACAGGACCCATGGTGGTAGCAGCCAGGCAGCCTTGTGAGGCTATGGACTCACTCAGCCTGGAAGCCCCTCGAGCCCAAGTGATTCTGTCATTCTGTGTTCCCAGCTGAGACATCACACTCAACAGACGGGTCTCGCTGACAACCACTGCCCAGAACAATACCCTAACCCTACTGATCTTTGGGTGGTGATGCATTCCCTGTGCGGCCAGCACGTGCACCCCACGGCTCCAAGACTCATGTGACCAGACACTCAAAAACAATGAGAAGGAAGGGAAACAGTCACACAGCAGCCTAGGCAGCTTTTCATCAGGCAGTTCTTGACTCGGCTGAGAGCTGGGCATGTTCATGGAAACAACTGGCTCTGTTATGCAGAGATTCATATTTATAGTCATTTATCCATTTCATATTCATTATATTAATTTATAGTCATTAAATTCATTAATATTTGTGCAGAGATGCATATCTTCATCTTGAAAAAAGGTACCTCTAGCTTCAATTTCACATCTTCTTTTGCCTTCGAGATATTGTCTAAGCAGGCTATTGCTATCTCCACTTGACTGCAGTACTGCCCATAAATAACCAACCTAAACCAAAGCAAAAGACAAAGAATCAAACAGTTATTGTTCTGTTAAGATCGTTCTTCACATTTCTGCTTGTTGATCATTGTTCACCAACTCATTGTTAAGAGCCCTCCTTTCAGCAGCAGCAGCAGCACCTAAGATGTAGGCAGCTACTTCAACAGGCAGCAGGAACACAATTAAGACTCTTCAGGACAACACAGTCCTTATCTACCTTCAAAACACTGTAGAATCAGGGCCATCTCCTTTGATAGTCACAAGTGTTTGTTCTGACAGATACCAGACTCTTTATGAAGAAGTGGAACTGCTGTTTAATGGATCAACAGTATTTAAGGGCACTGGGCTTCCAAGGCCATCAAGAACACGTTCTGAACCACAGGCTCAGAACATTACTCTGGGCTATCCTTTCATGAACTTGGGTGTCACCCAAACTGTTCCATCTTCAGCAGTTTCCATCAGACTATCACAGAAGCAATTCAGGTTAGAAAAGACCCCTGGGATCATCAAGCCCAACCATCAAGCCCACTCTACAAGGTCACCCCTAAACCACAACCCTCAACACCACATCTCAGTGACTTTTAAACTCATCCAGGGATGGGAACTCAACCCCCACCCTGGGCAGCCCAGTCCAGTCCCTGACCACTCTCTCCAGGGGGAATTTCTTCCTGATGGCCAGTCCGACCCTCCCCTGGTGGAGCTTGAAGCCCTTCCCTCTGCTTCTGCCGCTGATGATCTGTGAGCAGAGCCCAGCACCAGCATCTCTGCAGTGTCCTTTCAGATAGTTGTAGAGAGCGATGAGGTCTCCCCTCAGCCTCCTCTTCCTCAAACTCAACAGCCCCAACTCTCTCCATCTCCCCTCATCAGACCGATTCTCTAGGCCCTTTCCCAGCTTCGCTGCCCCCCTCTGCCCTCACCCCAGCACCTCAGTATCTCTCTTGGACTGAGATGCCCAAACTGGACCCAGTTCTCAAGGCGCAGCCTCAAACCATTTCCTTTTTGCAGAAGGTAAATTTGAAGTTTCCTGGGAAACTCGAGGCACGCTGACTTGTTCCACGCTCACCACACACTCCAGCAGCACTTTTGAAAGATGAGCATTTTCCAGACTAACTTCTTGCCCCCCGGTTCACTCCTGCAGCAGCAGAAAGTCTAAGGGCCTGGGAAATAACTGCGTCCTGCTCCAGCATAAAAACCAAGATGGAGGGTCTCTGAAGGCAGCTCTGTTAATGGGCAGCCTGGGACACCTTCCCCTCCCAGAAAACATCTCTCCCGTCTACCATTTCCCGGCTGCTGCTGTCCAGTTCCTCAGAGGTCTTTTATTACCGCAGCAATCCTCCCTCCCCATCACCCTCCTGCAAATCCAATTAGCTCCCACGGGCCCTTCCAGCGCTGCTTCCACCAGAAACTCATTTTTAACCACAACCCAAGGGTTACTTCAAAGGAGATCAGCACTGCAGCCCGCAGTACTCAGCTGAGCACCACAGGCACATGAATTCATCTCTCCTGTCCAACAGCAGTTCAGTGCTGGCAGAAAAACAATCTGAAAAGGTGGGTAAAACAAATGGGCAATTAGCCCAGAGGGCACGGCCAGCCACCACAGCCAGCCCGTTAGCGGCTTGGCTCTGCTTCAGGTCCAAGGCAGAGCTGGTTTGCTCCACCTCCCCTTTCTCGGGCAGAGAATCCAGGTACACGCCAGGCAACACCTGGGGTTACTCGCATCTGAAGATGCTCTGCAACACAAGCTCCTGCAGGTCTGCTCAAAACACAGATGTGACCTGGCCATCCAACACGTTCACTGCCAACACTGAGGGCGAGAAGAAGGGAGGCTCACATAGCAACAGGCCACGGTTTGACTTCCAGGCTCAAAGCACCAGCTGAATAAGGACACTGACACCAAATTCAATCCTATTTCAGACACGCTCATCCAACACGGAGAAGAATTAACACTTGAAATACTAATTCTTGACTGAATTGAGAAAAATTCTTGACTGAGAAAATACCTGACTAGATGGAGCAGAGATGATCACAAGCAGCAGGGGTGCAGCCCTCTTACCTTTCCTTGTAGTTGATAAAAATCTGATAGAGGTTCTGGTCAGCTTTGTTAGCAACGGACTCATTGATGTCCTGCGTTAGATTCCTGTGAATTTTCACCAAGTCCTTAAAAACAGCAACGAGAGGGGGAAAACAAAAAAAATTTGAAAACACAACAACTTAGAATTTTGAAGGTAAAACTACTTCTCATTAGAACAGTTCATTCCAGTCACAGAATCAGAGAATATTAGGGACTGGAAGGGACCTCAAAAGACCATCCAGTCCAATCCCATCACCACAGCAGGATCCCCTAGATCACAGAACATTGGGGATTGGAAGGGACCTCAAAGACCATCCAGTCCAATCCCATCACCACAGCAGGATCCTCTAGGTGAAGTCACACAGGAACATGAACTGGAAAACAGGTCACTTCAGAGCAGAAGCTAATTGCAGTGTTTGCCACATCTTTGATAAACTATGACAAGAAAAACTCAACTCCAACAACTACCTATTAGAGACTAATTTATTCTGGCTCGGACTGTGCACTGGTAATTCATTTTAGAATGATAATTTTAAAATTAGGCAAGCCAAGTAAATGCTTTCGTGACAAGATAAAGTAATGATTCATGTCCCTGAGCTGTGAAAAATTCATTTGGTGGATTACGCTGGTCAATTAGTGATGTTCTAGTGGCAGGCAAACTGCAAACATAATGAGTTTCCCAATACTGCAGCCAGCTACTGCCTGAAAGGCAGGAGCACTGCAGACAGAGCTGTGCTCTGAGTGTAGGAACAACTCATCTTCCTTGCTGACTCTTCCACAACAAGCTGTAAGTAACTAGAGAAGATGACACCCGCTCTAATCACATGGAGATATTATCAGAGCATCTGCAATAAACGAAGTCAAAAGAGGTTAAAAATGTGGAAAAGAGGCTAAGTGAGCGTCAGTCAGCGGTGCAGGACGAGCAGCTGTAAGCACTGTACAGACCACTGCATTGAAAGACAAGGGACTGTTGAACAATAAACCCCCACAACTTTCCAAGACTGAGTAAGTCATGCACTACAAAACTGATTCACAGCATTAACTTGTGAGTTGGGTTAAAGCATTTCACACTGATGGGCATTAAGAGGACACTCAAGGTCAATGACACGACAAGGCAGAAAGGAAAACCTAAGAGCTGAGGAAATTCAGGTGTCAGTTTTTTATAGCCATAGCCTCAGGATCTCGAGTTCCAGCAGCCAAAGACACTCCTGCAGAAATGCCTCCCAATCGATCTATCACAGGAACACATTTTCTCAGGAGTGCATGAGGACTCAGCCAAGCTGCACCTCTGAAAAGTAGCTCAATGACGATGGGACAAAACAGCTTTTCAAGCTTCTACATTCAATTTAAAGTCAAGTTTTAAATTCAACTGATGTTAAGGTCATGAGAAGGTCAGGACTGCTCCAATACTTCACTATCTGTCACATTCCATTTCACAGAATCATAGAATCACAGAATCAGTCAGGTTGGAAAAGACCCCTGGGATCATCAAGCCCAACCATCAGCCCCACTCTACAAGGTCACCCCTAAACCACATCCCCCACACCACATCTAAGTGACTTTTAAACTCATCCAGGGATGGGGACTCAACCCCCACCCTGGCCAGCCCAGGCCAATCCCTGACCATTCTCTCCAGGAAGAACTTCCCGATGGCCAGTCTGACCCTCCCCTGGTGGAGCTTGAAGCCCTTCCCTCTGCTTCTGTCACTACTGACCTGTGAGAAGAGCCCAGCACCAACATCTCTGCAGTGTCCTTTCAGATAGTTCTAGAGAGTGACGAGGTTTCCCCTCAGCCTCCTCCTCCTCCTCAAACTAACCAGCCCAAACTATCTCCATTTCTCCCCATCAGACTGATTCTCCAGGCCCTTCCCCAGCTTCGTTGCCCTCCTCTGCCCTCTCTCCAGCCCCTCAATGTCTCCCTTGTTCTGAGGTGCCCAACACTGGCCCCAGTCCTCAAGGTGCAGCCTCCCCAGTGCTGAGTGCAGAGGGACAATCCCCTCCCTACTCCTGCTGGACACACAGTTCCTAATCCAGGTCAGGATGCCCCTGGCCTTCTATTTCCTCTTGTGCACCCATACACACATCTGGACTCTAAGGCACACCTGGGTGCACACAAGCCGAAACAGGAACAGCTGTATGCACAAATGTTGAGCTACACACACGCACACACAGACACCTGTATGCAGAGACACCCCCAAATTTAGAGCTGCCCATACCCTTCAGAACAGAACTCTGACACTGTCTTCAGGGTACTGAGCAGTTTGGGATTTGTTTTCTTCAAAGCAAAACCCTTTTTGACACCGGCAGGTCCTTTTGTCCAGCCAGCACATCCACAGGTCTGTAACAGGAACAGAGCAGCAGCCTGAAGCACCAGCCCTTTCCCACAAGCCTTTCACGGAGGCTGCTCCATGCGGAGAACATCGCACTGGCTCTGCACAGCAGTTTGCTGCAGAACTCTATAGAACAGTTATTTTTAGTTTAAAAGCAGCTTCCACTGCCCTCCAGCCTTCCTGCTGAGGAACTGCCACAGAAACACGGGCTGAACAGGCCAAGCGTTTGCACTTATTTTTGGCTCAGGCAGGCTCTGTCTACCCTGCACTGGTTTATGGTGCCTAACACATGTCACTGGAGACAGAAATGCTGATAGAGGTAGAATGGATGACACTGGTGGAGGCAGAATGACAGCTGCTAACAGCAGAATCCTGAAGGCTCAGAGTGAAAGCAAAGCAGAACAGCCTAAACATAACAGTCTGTAACATGTCCTTCTAGCTCCAAACAAACAGGTTTTGTTCTTCTTACTCCTCTCACCCGAACGCCTACGTTTCTTCAATGAGTAGTGAGCGGGCTGACCTCCCGGTTTGTCCCGACAGCACATCAGCCCTTTCTACAACCAGTGTTTGCCATCGGCTGCTTCAAGTCCTTCAGAGCACGTAAGTCCTTGTGCCTGGACACAGGGAGCCTCAGGAGAGAGCAGGGCATGGCAGGACCCGACTTGCAGTGCACAAGGAGTCCGTGCAGGGCAGGACGCAAACGGTTCTCAAAAGCAAGAGAATCTCTGTGGGCAGCTGACAAGCTTCGAGATGGCAGGGAGGCTACTGATACCTGCAGCAGTGTTTTGGATCAATGCACAAATAACAATATTGGGTTATGTTAGAGAATCCAATATGATATTGCAGCAACATTAAATCCAGTATGATACTGGATCAACATTAAATCCAATTTAATATTGGATCAACACTAAAAACAAAGGGAATCGCAGCAATTGAGATGCAGGGTGAAAACTTCAACAGCAGGACATTGGTGCATCAGCATCATCGGTGTAATAACTCTTGATTTAAATTCTGTCAGGACAGCGATGGAGCAGCAACTACAATACCCTCACAGACCACGCTCCCAGAGAATAAAAGACCCCCAGTGTGTCTACTCCAACAGCCCTGAGAGCCTGTGGGACACAGCAGAGACGGCCAACACAACGGTGTGACCTTTCACAGGCAACAAAGGTTTGACGTAGCCTTTGGGCCACACTCCAGGGACGCTTTCTTTGCAGTCTGTCTCAGAAAGGAACGTTCATTTCATGTGGCTGCGTAGAGAGAGGCTGCAGACCATGCCTGACGTCTTCCTTTCATGTCAGAAACAGACACCCGCTGAACACTTTCAGCAAGTAAAAACCTCTCTGAATTTCCATCCCGCTACCATCAGCCTCAGAAAAAACGGAACAAAGTCATAATCGCAGGAACCTGTATGATCTCAGTCAAATAAAGACACTAAAACTGTCAGGTGCTGAATCCAGAACTGTGAGTCATCTCAACTTTAAAACGTCTTCAGTGATGAAAGAGCCAGGTTAGACACAAGGATTTGCAGAGTAAATACAGAAATCCTCAGGAAAGCATCACTCCGTACAGCAGCAGGCAACCCAGCACTCACTTTACACCATCTTTACTTTAACTTTATACTTTATAGCACCATTAAAATACCCACATCCAGTTAAGGTATTCACATACCCAGGCGTACTATTACACCCACAGATATTTCAAATACCCACATCAGGAGATAACCCATCTCCTAGCAGTTACTAGCTTCTAAGGCTCAAAGACATAGAATCACAGAATCAGTCAGGTTGGAGAAGACCCCCAGGATCATCAAGTCCAACCACCAACCCTACTCTAGAAGGTCACCTCTGAATGAGATCCCCCAACACCACATCCAAGCGACTTTTAAACTCATCCAGGGATGGGGACTCAACCCCCACCCTGGGCAGCCCATTCC